>ML314846.1:0-15336 GCA_005239505.1 Nicotiana paniculata | reverse complement strand
TATATATATATATATATATATATATATATATATATATATATATATATATATATATATATATATATATATATATATATATATATAGCTATTTTACTCTACCGAGCCGCGCTATAGTCGGTCGGGTATGGCACCTATTGTGCAACTACTGATCAGTTGGGTTTTACCGAGCTCTACGTGGCCGGGTACGTTTTACCGAGCCTATTACAGCCGGGTATGATACGATCATGATGATGTCCATGGAGGCGTATGTTTTAAAAGTTTATGTATATGTATGTATGTATCACACATTTTATGTCAGTAGCCCTCAAAGGTATCCAGATGTTACAGGTTGTATATTCTCTATCCCTGTTTACATTACTGTTCTTACTTATGCTTTCTTGCCTTACATACTCAGTACTTTATTCGTACTGACGTCCTCTTTATTTATGGACGCTGCATGTCGTGCTGCAGGTCCTGATAGACAGGTAGACACTGCTCCCCCACCACAGTAGGCTTCCCAGTTCAGCGGTTGTTGGCGAGATCCCTTCTTCGGACTTGCCGTGGTCTTGGTATGCATTTTTGTTATACATATTATGGGTATGTCGGGGCCCTGTTCCGACAATGTTGCATCACTTATGCCCCTTTAGATGCTCATAGACAGGTGTCGACTCATGTATAGTTTGGTATGCCTTGTTGGCTAATTTTTGTTGTATAGTCTTTCATGGCAGCGTTGTAGCTCGTACCTTATATGTAGTTTCTTAGCAGTCTTGTCATCCCATGTGATGTATGTTCATTCCCTTATCTTTTATTGTTGATTGTTCATAATCCATATCTACCATTTATATTGATCTCGTAAGCCCTTAAAGATAATAAAGAAGATTAGATAAAATGTTCGTTGGTGCTCGACAAGTATGACCCGGATGCTAGTCATGATCCTCCGGTTTGAGTCGTGTCACCTAGGCTCACTTGTCAAGCGGAGTAAACCCACTAAAGGGGTACTCAACTTAGGGGTGGGTGCAAAAAACCACGTAGTTTATTTTATACAAGAATTGATAGGTGTGTGACCGTGTTAGGCAAGGAAATCTTTATAGCTACTATTTCCCTAGCAACGAAGATTGGTTGTTTTATGACAGATTACTCATTTGATCAATTTGGCGCTGCTTTCTATAAAAATAAGCAAGAGATGTAATTCAGGAATCAAAACCAAAAACTTGGAGCATAATATCGAAACACTATTGATATCAAATAACTCAAAAACAAGATTCAGGATCAGGCATAGAAGAAGAATTAATGCTAATCAATTGCACAAGAATTAAATCAAACACTGACAGAGGCCTCGAGGCAACAAAATTTCAAAACTATAGCTTCCTCCCTACCTATCAATTATCAAAACCAGAATTGCCTATTAAGCAGTAAGAACCTTAAAAATTGAAAACCATTTAACATTTCAAAAAAAGAAACAGTCACAGATTGGAAACCAGAAAGAAATGAAAGCTCAAAAGAAAAGGATTCTTCAAAAAAAGAACTGTTGCAAGATCTGCAAATGTGAAATACCAAATTGCACAAATGAGAAGTATACTAACATCCAGATTGATTGAACAATACGGTACGTACATACTTACCAGATTTTAACACTTCCTGCAAGGGAATTAACCAATAAATACAGCTAGCCAAGAAGTAATCGGCTGAAAGTCCCTTTTTTTGGGTGATCAAGTGCATAACCACCATTTAAATTTGCAATAAACATACTTGTACTTGAAGCAGAGGAATAGTTCTCCTTTCTTTCTTCTATAAGGACAAATTCCAACCTTAGGTATTCAAACTCATTCTCATACATACAGCACAATCATATGATAATCCTCAATCTGCATTCTCCCCCACCCAATCTGAAAGCTCACTCATATTCACTCCAAAAGCCCATGTGTCCTTTGTCAACCCCCTAGCTGTCAATTCTTTCATTTACTTCCAAAAAACTGCCGTAAGTACAACATTTCAGAAATCCACAACCTAAAACCTTTTAATTAGAAAGAAGGTGAAAGAAAGCAAATCAAAACAAAAGGGAGAGCAAGTCCCTCATCATATTTCCAGTGAATACTTCACCTTGTTCATTATTTCCTACCATTAGCAGTTGTATTTTGCTAACAACTGCACATTTGCCTCACCCCTTTTCAAATGTAAACAGCAGATTATTTGGAAAAAAAAAACATCTTCTAGTATTGATAAACAAAATATGAGGGAAACACCTAACTTGCAATAGAAGTTTAAAACTATCCTACTATTACATTTCTTCTCTCTATTTGTGCACTGAAGATAGTCATCTGTTTTACTTTGTTCCTATGTACATCATTCTGGAAGTACTTAATAATCATGGGGATTAGACAAATTTGAACTTTAATATGATGTTTTTCCTGTCAAACTAACTTATCAGTCATAATTTTAATGTTTTCTTCCTCTAGCATCGATAAAATATAAGTCAAATTTATATATTAAGCTCCGAGTCAAATCAACTCCCCCCTCAAAAAAAAATTCAATAACAAGCCAGAGCTAGGTATAGTTTAGAGGAAGCAACAAACTTAAGTATTTCTAATGAATAACTAGAATAAACTACTTGACATATGTATTGGTCCCTTGATATTTAGACGAAGTCAGTGTGAATTTAATGATTTTCTCTTCACTGCCACTTTGGAATTTAAACATTCGTTTCATAATGGGGTACAAATACCACAAGGAACAGCATTCTATAAGTAAGGACTTGCTTAGTATTTACCCACTCTAGCTGAACTTTAGATGGCTCTGAATGTACAGAAAATTCCAAACACAGAGATCTTATTCAACTCGTAGACATCATTTACATAAATGGCATCTTATGTGACTTCAAGATCAGGTACACAACAACAGAAGTTAGAGTCCCAAATAGTTTTTGTGAATTCAGAGAGAACAAAAAGGCTTATAAAACTCAACTGACATGCCCCTGAATCATAGCTAGACAAAGAAGCCTGGTAAAAATATGCCAGTAAATTAGGAAAAGATTGCTGATTGCTATACCTGTACCTTCCCAAGAGGCCCAATAACATAAATCATCTCCTATATACACCTTGAAGTTTGTTTTTGGTATATCTAATAAGCACTAACACTTCAATTCTAAGAGTGCCATGACAAATACTTTAGTAAGAGAAAAATATTTTGGACCTATTTTTTTTATAACCGAGAAATATCCAAGGGCAAGTTGGAGTACGGTTCAAAACTCGGTGTATAATGGGGCCGTTTTGGAACTTCTGGTGATACATTCACATTATAAGTAGTAAACAAAGGAAGCATAGGAAGTAAAACGAGTTATCAAGTATACAAAGGAAAGACAACTTACAAAATGACTCACTTGGTACAAATGACCATGCCAAGAAACATCTTAGGTATAAGTATACAGATTTTGTACTTGTCACAACTCATTCTTTGAAAGTAAAGACATAAGCTAACCATTGGTCCCAATTCAAATTAGACTTGCAAAGACTCGAAAAGAGATTAAATAAATGAGGATATCAATTATTCATGAAAATCCCTTAAATCGCACTATATCTTTGCTAACTGATACAATTGATGAAGAACATAAAAAACCCACGGCAATATGTAGTGTCAAAATCTCTTTGTGCAGAAATAAAGCATTGACATACTATTCACAAGTAATCTACTTTAAAAATAATACAAAAGTGCACACGTAATTCCAAGTAATTCAACATCTATGACAACGCATACTGAGATATCCTAGAAGCCATACTAGCAACTTGAGCCTGCATTTGAGCAGCCCTAACCTTCGAAGCGGTGGCACGATGAATGAATTGCTCGCGTGACAACAACCTTACATTCCTCAGGTACTGATCAAATGGAATTGCCCCATCCTGTATAGCTTTATCCAACGAATAAATCACATCCTCCATAGCCAAATCCGAGGCAGTACAATCCGACATCTGTTTCGAAAGACTATCACAAGGCTCAAACGCCTCATCCACATCCACATCAACATTCCCAATTTTCTTTAATTTCGCTTCGTTATCTCTAACCCACCCTTCTAACACATCAGTATTCATCAAAACCATTTGCAATTGCTGCTCTAACCCCTCCTTTTCGTCAAGCATTTCCGTAACCCCTTTACTCAACTCCTTCTCTCGCCGCCTCAACACTCCTTGTGCACTAAACAACCCTTCCATCTCTGCCTCCCTTGCCTTCCTCAACCCTTCAATATCACTATGCAATTTTCCCACAAGGTTATCTATTGCATTTCTCTTATACACCTCCGTTGGATCATCCATTATCCTCCCTACACCACCACCAGTCCCATACGGCGATGGCGGGTACACCCGAGGAGGTATTGCAGGTCGGGTCAAACCGCTACTCGAAAAACTAGTACCTGGCGGGGGATGCGGGTTTGGGTTTGGATTGAGGTTCGGGTTTGGGCGACGTTGGGAGTACAAAGGGGGATCACGGCTAAAGAAATGACTCAAATTACGAGCCAAATCGACGAGATTGGAGCTCGGGTAAACCCAATTACTCAAATAAGGGATCGAAACAATACCAGAAGGGTTCACGAAAGGATGCTGGCGCTTGATGATCATGTCGCGGGTGGGGTTGACGAACACCAACGGCGCGTGACGAGGGTAAGACTCCATCAACCAGATGATCACCGGGATGTTGTAGGTGACGTCTTGATAGACCATCGGAACGGTGCCATCTGATTGAAGGAGGTTAACTGTACGGCCGTCGTTGTGATTGAAGGTAGCGGTTTTCGGTTGAAGAGAAGGACACGTGTCGGTTAAGGAAACGAGGTGTTGACGGATGGGCCATTTGACGTCTTCGGAGTAAGGGAGAGAAGAAGGGCCACGTTGGGAGAGAACGTTGCTTAAGAACTGTTGGGTGTATTGGTTGGAAGACGGTGACAGAACCGCCGGCGGTGGTGCCATTATTGATCGGAGGGGAAAACGACGACAGATTTTGATAAGTTCCGGCGATTGAAGTAAGAGTTGGAGCTGGCCTTTTTATTTGAAGTGTTTGTAAGCTACTTTGACTTCGTGAAATTATTACTAGATGTGTCTGAGGTAGTTTGATTTGTCTGAGCTAGTTTGATTTGACATTAAATTTTGAGGTAGTTTAATTCGACATTAAATTTAAGAAAAAGAAATTTTTTTGAAATTTGTAATTTTAAAAGTTCAAGAGATAAAAACTTTATGGAGTTATTATATTTGTTTAATTATAAAAGCTTCTCATTAAAGTTAAAATGGGTAAAATGAATAATTTAAAATTAAATTATTTCCAAATTTAAGTATGTATTTACTTTGGAACAAACTAAAAAGGAAAGTATCACATCTAATTTAAAACGGAAAGAGTAGTTAGAAACTTTGGATTTCAATTTTGAAAACACGGTGAACAACAAATTTTGATAGTGTTTGATGACTGAAAATTTTGAACAAAAAAGATATGGAAAAGGGCCAAATATGTCCTTGAACTATTTGAAATAGCTCAAAAATACCTCCCGTTTGATTTTAGTACCAAAATATCTCTATCATATATGTTTTGGACCACAAATACCCTTAAACCATTAGTTTTACCGTTAAACTGACATGGCAGTTCAACTGGGTTACATTTGCTTACATGGTCATTCACCTAAACAATCCAGCATGAAAAAATTATTTTTTTAGTAATTTTTATTAAAATATAAACTCAACACTTATTTCGAAACGAAAAGAATATTTACTTCAGAATTTTTCATTAAAATACAAAATCAACACTTTTTCCGAAAAAGTAAAAAATTCCCGGAAAAATTATTTAGTTATTAAAATATTACATATAATATACAAAATAAATTATTTTGGAACGTGCTTTATTATATTGTTCCGGATTTTTCTTTTTACTTTTTTCGCAATAAGTGTTAGACCATGAAAATATTAACTTTCACTTGATGTTGAATTTTGGAATTTTTGAAAATTTAAAAATTTCAAAAATTATAAGAACTTCGGATGAACCAATTGATACTTACACTATAAGTGTACCTTTTGTGAAGGTATAACAGATAAACATCCGAAGTTCTTATAATTTTGGAATTTTTGAAAATTTAAAAATTTCAAAAATTATAAGAACTTCGGATGAACCAATTGATACTTACACTATAAGTGTACCTTTTGTGAAGGTATAACAGATAAACATCTAAAATTTAGATCAAACTAATCATAAATTCATAAAAGAGAACAATAGAGTTTTTAAATCAAATCATAAACCTCAATCAAGAATAATTTTTCCGAATTTTTTTACTTTTTCAGAATAAGTGTTGATTTTGTATTTTAATAAAAAATTCCGAAATAAATAATTTTTCCGAATTTTTTTTACTTTTTCGGAATAAGTGTTGATTTTGTGTTTTAATAAAAAAATTTGAAAACATAATTTTTTCGAAAAAATAATTTTGCCATGCTGGATTGCTTAGGTAGATGGCCATGTAAGAAAATCTAACCCAATTGGACTGCAATGTTAGCTTCAATGGCAAGATTAACGGTTTAAGAGGTATTTGTGATCCAAAACATAGACGGTTGTAATATTTGGTACCAAAAATAAACGGAGGGTATTTTTGAGTTATTTCAAATAGTTTAAGGAGCCCTTTTCCGAAAAAGATATGACTGAAATTATTAGTTTTTATGAAAAAAATTTAATCAAAAAATTATTTCTCATGTTTGGTTTCCACCATTTACAAAATTTCCACCTTTTTAAAGCCTTTACAAATTATAACCCTTTACAAGCACAAGGTTTCGCCCAAGTTATCAAAATACTTTTCAAAAACGTGTTTTTGTGAAATTGATTTTTTTTTCTACTTCTCAATACTTATTTTTTCTACTCAAAAATATTTTTTTTCCTCTAAAAGTTTAGCCAAACGCCTTAATTTTGAAGAAAAAAAATACTTGTGATCAAACTAATAGCCTATTTGGCCAAGCTTCTAAAGTCGGCTTATTTTGAGAAGTGTTTTTCTCAAAAGTACTTCTCAAAAAGTGTTTTTGGTGAGAATCGATTTGTGTTTAAATTAATTTGAAAAGCACTTAATTTTGAGTAGTAATTATGGTTTGACCAAGCTTTTAAAAACTCATTCTAAGTGTATTTTTTTTCAAAAAAATACTTTTGGAGAGAAATTACTTTTTTCTGCTGCTCCAAAACCGCTTCTGCTTCTCCACAGAAACACTTTTTTCTTTTAAAATCTTGGCCAAACACCTCAATTTTTGAAAAAAGTAAAAATACTTTTGGCAAAAAAAAAAACTTTTAACCTCCCCCCCCCCCAAAAGCTTGGTCAAACGAGCTATAAACTTGGCCGAATAGGCTATTGGTATAAATAGTTGCTTCAGAATGGGCTATTGCGCACTTCACTCCTCTTATGCTTGGGCTGTGAGTTGGATCAAACCTAATAAAGATGGCCCAACCTTTAACCTTTTGATTGTTGGTAGAAATGTGTCACGATCCGAATTTCCACCGTTGAGACCGTGATGGCGCCTAACGCTGCACTTGCTAGGCAAGCCAACATTAGAAGTTTGCAACATAATAATCTTACAAGATACTGAGGACCACTACAACTCAACATATAATAACTAAAGTAAGAAACGAAACTTGCATAGTAATACTGCACATGTGAAAACTGTATGTCTAGCTACCCAGGGTCTGGAGTCACAACTCACAGACTACTAAGAATTTACTATAAGTATTTGGCTGAAAGATGGCGCCTAACGCTGCACTTGCTAGGCAAGCCAACATTAGAAGTTTGCAACATAATAATCTTACAAGATACTGAGGACCACTACAACTCAACATATAATAACTAAAGTAAGAAACGAAACTTGCATAGTAATACTGCACATGTGAAAACTGTATGTCTAGCTACCCAGGGTCTGGAGTCACAACTCACAGACTACTAAGAATTTACTATAAGTATTTGGCTGAAAGATGGCGCCTAACGCTGCACTTGCTAGGCAAGCCAACATTAGAAGTTTGCAACATAATAATCTTACAAGATACTGAGGACCACTACAACTCAACATATAATAACTAAAGTAAGAAACGAAACTTGCATAGTAATACTGCACATGTGAAAACTGTATGTCTAGCTACCCAGGGTCTGGAATCACAACTCACAGACTACTAAGAATTTACTATAAGTATTTGGCTGAAAGAAAAATGTAAAACTGTTTGTGAACTAAATAAATAGCGAATGAATATAAAGGAAGGGGCTCCAAGAATCTGCGGACGTCGGCAGATCTACCTCAGGTCTCCCGCGGTAAAGTCAGCTACGAATCAGAATCAACTCGGACCTATACCTGGATCTCAACAAAAAGAGCAGAGCGCAGTATCAGTACAACCGACCTCATGTACTGGTAAGTGTCGAGCCTAACCTCGACGAAGTAGTGATGAGGCTAGGACAAGACACCACATAAAACCTTAACAGTATAATCATGTTAATGGCAACAACGGTAAACAAAGAAATAAAGCAGGAATAATGGGAAGGGGACATGCAATGGGGAATCACAATATAAGAAGTGAGAAAACAATAAAAAGGCACAATTTGAGCAGAAATCCTCAAATAAATTAAGCAATTAAGACAACAAAGAAAAATTACATGGCATCACCTTTCGTGCTTTTACTCTCAACCTCACTAATATATAAATAAAACGGTACGGTGTTGATACCCAATTTTTCTCAAATTATCTTCATTTTGCATATATACCTTCACAATCATGCTTTCATAGCAATTGGTGTTTTTCTATAATTTTCTCATATTTTTATTAATTTATTTTAATTTATCCAGTATTTTATTAATTAATTAAAAAAATTGCATTACAAAACCATTTCAAAAGCATTTCTTGATTTAATTTATTATTTAGGGTCCTACTAAGACCAAATTATTTCACAATTAGCCAAATTGGAACTCTTTGGCTATAATTGCAACAACTTTATAATTATAGCCTAATCATATGTTTTATACTATTTTTTATCCAATAATTAGTTGTTCGCATTTTTTTAATACTTATTAATCATTGTATTTAATTTACTAAGCATCAATTTCATTTGTTACAATTATCAGCTGTTTTATAAATTATTTTAGTTAATTTTAATTGGATATTTAATAGTTAGCCACTTTTACTGAAGATCTAGCCTAAATCCAACCAGACCCCCAACCCAATTAACTAGACCAAACTACCCAAGAACAATTCCCAAATTACCCAACCCAATCCCCATTCCAATCTGAGCCGTTGATTATTTCAAATTAACGGTCCAGATTCACCCTTTTCATTAATAACCCTAAACGACTACCCCCCCCCCCCCGTATCTCATTCTTCCCCTCATTCACTCAACCGTCTCTCAACTCTCTCATCTCTCTCTCTCTAAAACGCTCCACCTGTTGAGCTTGTTTCCTCCCTTCTCCGGCCGTCTCCTTGCCGGAATCTATGATGGTCTCACCACCTACCAGCCTTATGGCTCCCTCCCCCTTGAGCCTGTGTCACCATTTAAGGCTCTCAAGTGAACCAAACAGTTCAACTCACCTCTCCGGTCTCATGCCATCTTTCCGGCCATCTATGGCCGTTCGAGTAAGATGTTTACACTTTCCGGCCAAAGGCCGATAATATTTTGAGTTTTCTTCTCCTTCTCTGGGTTTTCTATGGAAACCCTAACTTTAAAAATCTTCTGATCTTTCTAGATCTGTAACAGATCTATGAATATCTTAAGGTTTTCACATTTATTCCTCAAAAAATCTCTTTATTTCAAATGATTTCCTCATTTTCAAGATTAGGGTTTCAAAACCTTTTTGCAAAACGATTTATTTCAAATTTTTAGCATTACCGTACGATTTTAGCATGTTTAAACATCACCTGAGCTTTTCCTTTTGTTCGATTCATTTTTTGTTAAAAAACCCTAATACTTCTAGGTTCGATTTGGAAGTTTGAATCTGTTTGTGATGTTGTTTGCATGTCTCTCATGAACCTTCTTGGCTTTCATGTACGTTTTATGTGCTTCTTGCTCTAATTTGTTGTTAGGGTTTCTGAATCTCTACTGTTCCTCTAACTACTTGCTTAGGGTTTCTCTGATTTTTGTTCAACATGTACTATTTATCGTTTAATAGGTCTGATTATTCGTTTTATTGATTGTTTCATAATACTCTCTACTGGTTCTGTGTATTTTCCGTAGAACTGTGATATTTTCCTTAAAAATGTGATTTTGTGTATTTTCCTTAGAACTCTTTACTGATTTTCAAATTATTTCCTTATTTGTGTGATACTTTCCTTGATTAGTATTGATTCCCTGTGATTTTAAACTCATTCGAGATTCCCTTGACTAATTTTCAGAATTTAAATTATACTCTGCCTTATTTTTTTATGTGTATAAATATGTTGTCAAATGTTTCTTGTATACTTTCCTTAATTGTGTATTATGTATTTAGACATAATTGTATGCCATATACTTTTACTACTCCTATTATGGTAAATCAGTTCTATAATTGATTTTTTCCTTGTTTAATATTGATTGTGTCCGTTTGAACTATGACTCCCTAATTAAAGGGAGTCCGGGTATTAATTGATTCTGATTGGGATTATTTCCATAGTTGTGCTAACTCAATGATTTTTACCTTATTTGCTACCTGTTTTCAAACTATAAATACACTACTCTTCCATTAACATCATACGAACACACACACACAGACACACGCATACTCATTGCTCTTCTCTTACTTTCCTACACACTCTCTCTTATTGACTACTGGCTACGCAGCCGGCTGAAAGCCAAGACTGAGTAACTTATCACTGCTCTACTGCTCTACTTGCTCTACTGCTCTCTTGCTCTGCACACTACTGTCCTATTGCTCTACTTCTCTGCACACTACTGTTCTATTCTCTCAATCTTGACTGGTATGTTTTCTATGTGATTTACAGCATCCAAAACAACATGTTTATGTTCGTATTGCACTTTCTCTTATTCCATTTGTGCTTCTACTCGTGGTTCTATTGTTTACCCTGTAACTAGCATATCTATTCTGTCTATGTGATTTCCCTTTCCCTTTATTTCAGCATGTCTACTGCTCCTATTTGTTTGTTACAATTCTGCCTTACTCCCTAACCCCAGTATATTATCAGCATATGTGCGTGACCCCCTAGATACTAAGTAATCATGAACCCCTTCCCTGAACCTAATGTATGAACCTGTTTAGCATCCCTCAATCTAATGATGTTAAGCTCCTGGCATGAACATTTTGTGATAGAAGGTGCTGTGACTTTTTTTAGGACCTGAAATGCTCTCTCTGATGTCTACCTGTGTGCAAATATGCTCTTATATGTGAATTACTTGTCCCCAAACACCTTTCCTCTGTTTGTGTTTGCTTCGCTGAACTATGTGTGATATTCTGATTTTGAGATTGCCCTAATCACCTTCCTTAAAAACTGTTTTCAAATAAGAGTTAAACTCTTCTATTGTTTTTCTTTCAAGAATTGATTCTAGATGGATCATTTTCAAACTGTTTTTCTCAACTCAATTCTTTTTAAAACTATATCAAGCACTCTCACATATTCTTAGACCCCTTAAGTTCTGCCTCCTCTGTGTGAGCATTGCCTTGGGACCCTTGAGCTCCCTCTGAACTTTGACACACAAAGGCTGGCCATTCCACACTGCACTTGCACAAATTTGGTTACGACTCTAGGTGTGAGCACTGCCCGGGATCCCTTGAGATCCTTAGGGAACTCTGATACACCTGGATCATGTGAAAGGATGTGAACTGTTGGCACTGAGAACTTCTGGAGACCTTGGGCCTATCAGTAGGCTCCCTATAGTGTAACTTCTTATTTTCTTATTCACTTCTGTAATTTAATAATTATTTGTAAACAACTATTGGGGATGGATAGTGAAAAGGGAAAAGGGTAGTTATGCATGTTATAAATATTAAAGGGTAGAAACCATGCTATTAGGTTTACGTTCCTTATTTGCGCAATAGAAATCATGTATGGGATCAACATGTGCAAAGCATATAATGCATTAGAAATTATGCTATTTAGGCTTTATGAACACTGTTTCATCATTTTGTTTCAGTACTGTCATTCATCACTTATAAAATTCTATGATAGGGTAAATAATGTTAATAATTGGTATCTTCTGCAATCATGTTTCATGTTGCTATGCACACTTAGAAATCCTGTCCCTAGGATAACACTAACAAACTGTACTCTTGCATATTCTGAAATCGTGCATAATGCTGTGAGCATTTAGAAATCCTACTTAGAATTCTACATATGCATCATTCTGCATCCCTACCTGTGCATTAGATACCATGTTTTAGGATTTCATTCATACTCGCTTAACAACACCTAGTCTAACTACTGGTGCATGTAAAAGGTATAAAACACTTCACTAAGTCTCTCTAAAACAACTGGCAACAATTCTATGTTCTGAACAACCTAGAACAACATGTGTAGGTAATAATTTGCAACAGTCCCTCTAACAATTCAGATAATTAGTATACACTGCCCCCCTCTTATGCAAGCCTTAGGTGATTAAATTGCTAAAAAATTGGAAATGTGTTTCTCTGTTATATTCTAAATTCCCTTAGATATCATGCCTTAGGGTTTTGAGACTGAATGTTTCCCTTAACTGTGTTTGAGTCGTGCTGCCTATTTGCATTACCTATGGAGGAATACTTGAGCCTTTATCTGTTTTCCATGCTTTCCCTTTATCTGCAGTCCTACTTGTTTTGTTATCTATCGCCCTAGAAGTTTTACCTTTAAAACCTAAGGGTCTGCCTAGCACCTCCATTATAGGATATACATCCTAAATTACTCCGGGAANTGGTTAACAACGTAGTTGTAAATGAACCCTTTTGGTGTCCTAACGCACCTTTAAAAATCGTTAGTTCCCAACTCTAAAAAACACAAACCCCTTCCCAAAAGGAAAGAGTTGTCTCAGCCGAATGTCATAAACCCGATCTCCGCGAGGAAAGAGGGGGCGCGACAGCATGACGACTCTGCTGGGGACTTTCAGGCTTTTACCATTTTCAAATTGCTTTGTGAATTTGTACCTCTTCCCATTTCCTTTATGTGCACTTACTTTTCTATTTCTTTAATCATTTATTTTTCTTCAAAAGTAACTGACATGTTTTTCTGTTTCCTTCCTTTGTAACCGCTTTTAAATTATAAACTGTTGTATTTACTGCTTCCATAACGTGCAAATACATGACAACATGTTTTTAATGCTTATTTATTATTGCATAATCATGCTCAACATTCATACTCCACTCGTGCCAAACAAAATACTATAGAAACGCTTGATGAGTGGTTGCGCTCTTCCTATATCATTACCCCTAAACTCGGAAAGGCTTATTTGCAGTAAAACTAGTCGATCAGCGGTGCAGTCGACGGTTCCGTGCCTTTCCCCCTTGAGTTGTACGCTCGAGGGTACCGGTCTAAAACCACATAGAAACCTTACTCCGTTATGTTGTTTCATGCATCATGGCCAAACGTATCCAAGCTAAAGTGTGGTCCGCACGATAGCTTTTAAGATTGCCTTATCCAAAATTCCACTGGGTTTCGCTAAACCCAAACGGACATCATCACGTTATGTGAATTTATTTGGAGAACTAAATGCTTTATGCTAATTGTTGATGTTAAATAGTCGAGTCTGGTGGGGTAAAGGGACTAACCTTGTTTGCCTTGCAGAAAATGAGGCACGAAGTCCCCAGATTTGGCATGGTCTCCAATATCCATCCAAGATTGCTAAGTTGGTGGGAAGATTTACATTCTAGTGACAAAACTCTCGTCAAAAAATACTTGGGCAATCTACCATCTCTTCTAGAAATCCAGCCTAACAACATGATAATAGAGGCTACTACCCTATTCTGGGATTGTGAAAGGTCTGTGTTCCGCTTTGGGGACATTGAAATGACACCTTTGCTGGAGGAATAAGAGGACTGGCTGGCCTAGTATGGGAAACCCCGGGGTTGCTAATGCCTGAGAACCGCACAGGCAGAGGTTTCCTCAAAATGATGGGTCTGAAGAAGAATGCAGAACTGGTCTGCTTAAAGAAGTCATACATCCCTTTTGACTATTTGTACGAAAGGTACGGTCACAGCAAATCATACCGTACCTACCACGACGAGTTTTCCATCACATCGTTGGGACACATCCATCGTAGAGTATTCGTCTTCATGTTTTGATTCTTGGGTCTGATTGTGTTTCCAATAAAGAAGGAGAGAATCCACACTAGACTGGCCATGGTAACCAAGACACTAATGGAAGGAGTTGGTGGGCAATACTTCAGCATTGTGCCCATGATCATTGAAGACATATATCGAGCCTTGGAAAAGTGTTTTTGACCCAAGTCTTTGCGTAGTGTTGAAGATTGACAAATGTCTGACCAGTTGAACCAGGTCCATCAAAGCACACATACTTGACCTGACGCGTTGGCACATGAACCGTATATGCATAGGAGATGAATGCGATTGTGAAGCATCAATGAACAAAGAGAGTGTCTCCTAATGTGAAAAGGTTGCAAATTGATAAGAGAATAGAAGTTGAATTCAGCAAGGATAGTAACGAAGGAAGGAAGTTGAGTTTAATACGACCTCTTTCTCCCAGGAAGAGTTGTACCAGAACTGAATGACAAACTCAACAACTGACTCTATAAATAATTGAAGTATTCTTGCTTGAATTAAGAACGCACAAGTGCAGAAGTGAATCAAGAACTGAAAGCAAAATTCCCAGATATTTTTCAAGAAGAATTAATGTGCGATACAAAGTCTACAGACCAGCTAGAAGAACCAGTTCCATCTATTTGTCATTGAGTCTAGTTGGTTTTAGTAGGGGATTTAATATTATATCTTTTCAGCTTTCATAGAAGCAATTGTAATAGGTACACATTGTTCAAGTTAGAGTTAACTTGAAGCTTGTAGAAATTAGCTAGAGGCTAGTTACTACGAAGGGATTAGAGTTAGTCCTAGGGTTACAAAAGAGTTTATTTTGTAAGTCCATTTAGATCAGAGTTTTAGTGAAGAGTTTGAGAAGNAACAGTAGAAGTTGGAACACCAAGAAGAACCAGGTTCTTCTAGAGAGACAACACTCAAAAAATTGGATACCACACAAATTAACCTATCTTCTTGTGTGGTATTGACGTCTAAAACATCAATTGGTATCAGAGGGGGTTATCCTTGAAAGTCTAACACCTTGGAGAAGATCAAGATGAGTGCACCACCTGGAAACTGGGAGGTTCAATCAACTGCAAGGCCACCACTCTTCAATTACCTGAATTACTCTTGGTGGAAGAACAAGATGAAGGACCACCTGATTGGAGAAGACTATGAACTCTGGG
>ML314844.1:0-39081 GCA_005239505.1 Nicotiana paniculata | reverse complement strand
AGTACATAAAATGCGAGGTAAATAATGCTTAAAATCACGAATTCTAGCCACACATCAATTATCCCGTGCATGCCCATGAAAATGGCCGCTGAGAACATCTCGGCCTTGCAGCTGAAGAAGGGAATCAAAAGGTATGAACCTACGCTCCTGGCTACCCTATGCATTGAAGAGGTAAAACGCTCATCGGGTCCTATTCCTACACCCGTAAAGGAGATACTACTGGAATTTGAAGACGTCATGCCACAGGAGATGCCAAAGCAACTTTCGCCTAGGCGCACTGTGGACCATCAGATTGAGTTAGTGCCGGATGCGAAGCCACCTGCCCGGGCACCTTATAGAATGTCACAACCCGAACTCACCGAGCTTCGAAGATGCTAGACACAGGGATGATTGTACCCTCCAAGTCCCCATATGGGTCCCTTGTGATTTTCCAAAAGAAACATGATGGTAGTTTACGACTCTGTGTGGATTATCGGGCTTTAAATAAAATCAATGTGAAGAACAAGTATCATATTCCGCTCATGGCAGACTTGTTCGATAGATTGGGGAGTGCAACGGTGTTCACGAAAATTGACCTAAAGATAGGGTATTGGAAGTCCGGATTGCTGAGGGTGATGAGCACAAGACGACCTGTGTGACAAGATATGGGTCGTTCAACTTCCTAGTTATGTCGTTCGGCTTGACTAATACTCCAGCTATATTTTTCACCCTGATGAACCAAGTCTTCCGAGAGTATATTGATGAATTCGTGGTGGTCTATTTGGATGACATTGTGGTTTATAGCCAAACACTGGAAGAACATCTGGAGCATTTGCAGAAGGTCCTAACCCGGTTGCGGGAACATGAATTATACGCAAAGCTATCCAAGTGTTCCTTTGCCAAAAAATAGATCGACTTCCTTGGACATGTCATTGAGGAAGGGCGGATCAAGATGGACCAACAAAAGATCCAAGCCATCACAGATTGGCCGCCACCCAGGATATCCACGCCTTGAGGGCGTTCCTTGGCCTATGCAATTTCTATCGGTGATTTGTGAAGAATTACTCCCTTATCGCAGTGCCATTGATGGAACTCCTCAAGAAGGTCACTCCTTGGGATTGGGTTCATAGATGAGCGGAGGCCTTTAACGCTTTAAAACGGCTATGTATAGTAGCCCCGTCTTGGCCCTTCCTAATTTGGCCAAGCCATTCGAGGTACAAACAGATGCTTCTAACTATTCTCTTGGCGGGGTCTTGCTACAAGACGGGAATCCCGTGGAATACGAAAGCCGGAAGCTGAAGGATGCCGAGCAGAGTTATGCCACCCATGAGAAAGAATTACTGGTTGTCGTTCATTGCTTACGCCTTTGGAGGCATTATCTGCCGGGATCCCCGTTCGTGGTCAAGACAGACAACACAACTGTTAGTCATTTCATGACCCACCCGAAGCTGAATGGCCGACAGGCCCGATGATAGGAAATACTAGCAGAATTTCACTTCAACCTGGAGTACCGGAGTAGGAAGACTAATCATGTTGCTGATGCGCTCAGTTGGAGAGCTGATCTAGCGTCAGTGTGCCTACTCGCCAGCCTAAGGGGGAGTGAAGTAGCTACCACCATAAAATACCAGATACAGGATCTACTCATCAGGGATCCTGCTGCACAGTATTTGGTTGATCTAGTAGGACAGGGCAAAACTCGCCAGTTCTACATGGAGGATGGGTTCCTGAAGGTAAAAGGGAACCGACTATATGTTCCTAAAGGAGGAGATCTGAGAAGAACTCTTCTGGCGGAATTGTTTAACCAAATAATAGATCCTTTGACCAAAGCTATTTCAAGGATGAACACGGGTTACTGATACTCAAGGAAATAATACTAAATAAAGAGAAACGAGTAATAGACAATATTGCAGAAATATAGAAAAGCAAAGTAGATTGTATTCGAAAATCAGATGTCCTTACAAGTTATATTTCCTTCCTTTATATAGGAGGTTTCTTAATATAACGTTTGGTTCTTGCAATAATTTCTCATTAATGACTAATTATTACATTAATGAGGCGTTACCAAGGGCAGCGATAACTGTTATGTGAAGCTTACATAATGTCTGGGCTTTTTATTGGGGATTCCTGAATCTATCCGTAACTCTGTCTAGATTCACTCCGACCGTGTCCCTTCCTTGTCTTGTTTAGAGCGAGTTTCTCGTGGCTGATGGGATCGAGGGTTTATTGAATCGTGCCTCTTTGTTTCGTACCTCTTCAAAGAATCACATCCAGCTGTCGCGTTCTCCTGTGTCCACATAATTGGCTGAGTTGTCAATTGTTGGCTTATGTGTGAAACTCTTTTTTACCAATACAGATAGTCCCCCCACTTACCATATATTTATCGATTAATATTTGGTAAGTGGATACTCATTTATGGTGGGAAATTTTTCCGCTGCTTTGCCTCGAAACATTGCATCTTTTTATGAACATAGAACGTCGTTTGTCACTTCCATTTAATGCCCATACCACGTGTCCTTCTCGGATTGGTTCTGCATTTACTCGGCACCTTTTAGGGCTTTTTGCGGATGTGTCAGTCCCTAAGTGACACCTTTAATTATGAATTTTCATCATTATTTTTCCCATTTTTGATGGTCGTCTTCAAGTATAAATACCCTTCTTCCTTTCTTTACTTCCACGAAACATTTTATAACTTGTCTCCTTTGTTTGTAAAGAATTTTTAATTGCCTTTGTAAACATGTCTTCATCAAATCAGCCTAAAAGAATAATAGATGTGGAAAACTTAATACCTTCTTCTACCCTGACTAGGAGTCGGAGGGGCAGTAGATTAAGGAGTTTAGGATCCACTCCTTCTAGAGGTTCTTCTTCCTCTAATATAATTTCTCCTCCTTCCACTAGGTCTTTAGTTTATCCTAGGGCTAAGTCTTCTCGTTCTTCATCTAGAGGCAAAGACAATCATCTTTGTGAACCTAAAGTTCATGAAATTATTCCCGCTGAATTTGTCTTTACTAGGGAAAACCCAGTTCTTGTAGACTAGTCTTCTTCTTTAGACAGTGTTGAGAGGTATTCAACCCTTATTACTAAGGGCCATATTTCCCTGGTTCGTAGGGATTGTTCTTGGAGGTCTGATTTCCCTGTTTATGTTCCGAATGGTAATCAAATAATAACGTCTTATAAGACGGGTTATTCTTTTGTTTATACGTATCCTTTTACACTAGGGTTTAGACCTCCCATTGATCCAGTCATAATCGAGTTCTGTCTTTTCTTCGATATTTGTTTGGGACAAGTTGGTCCGCTTGTGTGGCGAGTGGTCCCGTGTCTTAGGAGTTTAGCTTCCTTAGCCTTAGTTGCTTTTACTTTCAACCATCTTATTCATCTTTACTCTCCTGTCCTGTTTCGTCAAGGGGTTTTTACTCTGGCTACTCGAAGTAAGAGAGTGTTGGTAACCCCTGATGATGACAAGGACATAGGTTGGTACCTCCGGTATGTCGCTGTTCCCACTGCTGGTTTAGTGGGTAAAGAGAATCTTCCCTTCCCTGAGAAGTGGAATCGTGCACGTAAGTACATTTTTGGTTCGCATTTGTTTTTCTTTGAAATGTTTTATTAACACCATATCTATTTCTTCTTCTTCCAGCAATCATGGGTACTTTTGAGAATGTCTCCGGTATCCATGACTGGGTAGAAAAGTTGTTGTCTGTCGCTCCATTAGAAGAAAGGTCTTGGAAGTACTTCGCTGGGAAGTACGGTTGGAATGTAAAGACCCACGGTAAGTGAAGTTTTTTACTTCTTTTCTTGCTAGAGCCTTCTTTTATTCTCGCTTAATCTTCCCCTTTTTGATAGGGCTTTCTACCAGTGGGGTGTCTGCTTCGTCTGTTCCAAAGATGTCTCTGGCCCAGGCCCAAGAGATTATTGTTAGTTCGTCTTCCTCAAAGAGGAAAGTGGGTGAGTCCCGTTCTGAAGAAGCTGAAGAAGAAGAAGAAGAAGAAGAAGAAGAAGAAGAAGAAGAAGAAGAAGAAGAAGAAGAAGAAGAAGAAGAAAAGGAGGGTTCTTTGGTGCACAGGTCACGGAGAAGGCAGGTGGTTTTGGACGACGAGTCTACACCCATGGCTTTGCCTTCCGTGTTGCAGTTAGACCCTTAACCTGTGAAAACGTTTCACAGTCCCCTGTTCATGATTCTGTTGAGTACTTGTTCCATGAAGGTTTTGATCTTGCTCCTGATGATGTTCCTTTAGCTACTGTTTTTCTGTCTCTTTAAGAGAAGATTTTTCATCGGTTCCTCGTGTTTCCTCCGCTCCTTTAGCTATTACGGTTTCTGCCGTATCTTTACCAGCGGTTTCCTCAATTCTTCAATCTTCCGCACCTGCTATTTTTCCCGTGACTTCTTCAGTTCCCAAACCCTCAGTGCATGTTGTTGTCCCATCCGTGCCTGCTTCCATGCCTTCCATTAGGGAAGTAGGGTCTTCCAGTAGGGAGATGCGGAGTGTGATGATAGAGTTTCCAGCTGAGGGAAGTCTTTTCAATAATACGGGTGAGCCCGAGGTATGGCTCAAACCTTTGATAGGTCCCACGACGAAAACCAAGCTAGCTAGCCGTACAACCCTTACTTGGGCCAATGAAGTGGTGCATACCTCCTTGAAGGTACGGTGCAATTCTATTTCCACATGTGAATTTTACCATGTCTAAATAATTTATCATATCTAATTGGTTTGATTCTTGTAGATCAACCTTATTGGTATGGATCTTATGAAGAGGATCTCGAATTCGGATCAGGAAATAAGAGAATTGCAGGATGATCTTGGTAATCTAAGGGCACAGTATGATAGCTTGAGAATTGATATGGACGCCTTAGAGGAGGAGAGGAATACCTTGAAAAGACAACTCAGGATTACGGCAACGGAACTGGCGATGGAGAAGGCTTCTTCAGACCAGGCTGATAAGGATAAGAGCATTCTAGAATCCTCATTTGCTGAAAAACTGTCTCAAGCCTCGGAGAAGATCAGGAACTTTAAGGATTTGCTAGTATTCTGGCGAGCTCGTACAATCACTCTCCCGGACCCAAGAAGAACTACGTAATACATTAAATAGAGTCCAAATTTTGGAGGAGTCGATCGTACCTCTGAGGGCTGCCCATGAAGCTGCTGAAGCGGAGAAGGATGGGTTAAAAGCCGAGCTTCAAATTTGGGCAAAAAATTATAATGATCTTGAATAAGCGGCTGTTGTTGATGTAAGTTGGGTGTATATGAATTCTCGCCTTGATACATTGACAGAGATGAGTCAAGAAGGTTTCAACCTCAGCGCTACAATAGCTAAAACCAAAGAGGCTATGGAGAAGACTCAACAAGGTCTTAATCTTTCTCCATCTGATGGTGAAACTTCTGCCGCTCGTGACTCTTCGCCTCAAGTTGCTCCCATTCCTCTTGTTAATGAAGAAGTCATCCCTCCTCCAAGAGAAGATTAAAGTATTAGTTCTCCTTGTTTTTTTTTGTATTGGATTGGTGGTTACCCCCAGCTCCATCGGGAGTAAATTTGGATCTTTGAAGTCCCCAACTGACAACTTAGGGGCACAAAAATGTAATATGCGGCTAAGTACTAGTTAGTACTTATTTCTTACTTAGCCGCTCTTTTTGATATGAATGCAATTTATGAATTTTTTGTTTCGAGCTTCTATTTTGCTCTTTAAGTCTTTTGCATGTCTTGCTTTTTGAGGTTTTTAGTTTTACCTCTAAACTTTCACATGAAAATGCTAAAATCACTCGAACCTTTTTATAGTAGGCACGGTGTTTGTACAAAATATAAGCCTTTGTTTATGATAGGCTTTATTTATAAGATACGGCCCTTTTTGATTGATGCTTAATGAAGAAGGCGTCTCAACTTCATAGTAATGCAATAGAGTGATAGGAATTTTTCACATGTTTAGAAATGCTTCTAAGGGAAGTTTTTGTTTGAACTTCCACGACATTTTACATGTGTTTACGATTATCGTCTAAGACTCATATTGCAACTGTTTTTATTTAAAGAGTTGATATACACTTGTATTTCGTAACTGTTTTTCATAGGTAACAGTTTTTTCGAGTAAATACAAGGGAGCAATTGTTTTTCATTAGTAACAGTTATTATAAGAATTGGGATTTTTACCTGCAACTGTTTTTGTTGGAAACTGTTTTCTAATAAGTACGAGGTAAACAGTTTATTTGATCCATAACTGTTTTCTAATAAGTACTGTTTTTGATCTTTCATCCATAACTGTTTTATTTGATAACAGTTTTCTATATGAGTACAAAGATTTCGTAACTGTTTTTAATCATAACAATTTTTGAATGAGTACACTGATGATGATCTTTTACCCCTAACTGTTTTTGTTACAACAGTTTTGAATAAGTATAAAGATGTACATTTCTTCCTCGTGACTAATATTTTGCCTTTCAACCTGAACATGTTCCAAGGTTTTTTGCATTTTTGCATTAGGTTTTGTATTTGGATGACTCTTTTGATCTCTTTCGATTATGCTCGTATCACTTTTCTTGTTGGGTAGATGGGCCTTCAGGCTCGAGCTTTTGACTTTCTGATAGTCTTCTTTGCTTTGTCTTAGCCTTCCATACTGTATAGTCCCCCAAGTGTTTGATCTTTGAAGAATGAGATCTCGAGCACTTGATTATTCCTTCCTTGTGGTCCTTTTCCTGAAAAGGAAAAACATTCCAGACTCGAAGGTATATAGTTATTTAGATGTTGACTGCTTAACCCTTTAAAACGTCCATCAGAAAGTGTAACCCTAGACCGGGAATTGTTTTATTTTCTCGCGTCTTTGCATGTCTAATATCATCATATGGTGATGGGTTAGCTTTATGCCTATCATCTAAAAAAGTTAGTAAAATTTTTAAATGTTCAAAATAAAATCGAACGTGTGATACCTGACCGGGGGTACTTCTTTTCCTTAGAAGTAATACTTCTTTAGGTGGATGGCGTTCCAGCTTGTTGGTAAAACTCTGTCGTCCATAGCTTCCAACTCATAGGCACCCTTCCCAACTATGCGTCGGACTTTGTAGGGTCCTTCCTAGTTTGGATTTAGCTTTCCTGTGCCTGCTTCCTTCGTTGATTGAAAGAATTTTGTGAGGACGAAGTCCCCAATCTTGAAGTACCGAAGATGGGCTTTGCGATTATAGTAGCGCTCAATTATTTGTTTTTGGGCTGCCATCTGTATTAACGCTGCTTCCCTTCGTGGTTCGAGCAGGTCCAGATTATTCCTTAATTCATCATCGTTTGCTTCTCCCGTAGTTTTCATGAAACTTATGCTTGGCTCGCCGATTTCCACAGGTATTAAGGCTTCTGAACCATAGACAAGTGCAGACGGAGTTTCTCCCGTGGCTATTTTTGAAGTTGTTATGTATGCCCATAGCACCGCTGGTAACTCGTCAGGCCAATTTCCCGTGGATTTATCTAGCCGCTTCTTCACGTTGCTGACGATGATTTTATCCATGGATTCCGCTTGACCATTAGCCACGGGATGATATGGCGTTGAAGTGATCCGTTTGATTTATCAGCTTTCGAAGAATTCTGTGATTTGCGAGCCTATGAATTGTTGGCCATTATCACACACGATCTCCCTTGGTATACCAAAGCGACATATCATGTTTCGCCATAAGAAGCTTTTTACTTTTTTTTTTCTCGCACTTGTTTGAATGCTTCTGCCTCTACCCATTTTGTAAAGTAGTCGGTTAATATAAGTAAAAACCGTACGTGTCCCTTAGCCGGGGAAGAGGTCCTACTATGTCCATACCCAATTTCATAAAGGGCCATGGTGATATAACTGGATGTAGTAATTCTGCCGGTCGATGCATGTTATTGGCGAACCTTTAGCACCTGTCGCATTTAGATACGAAGTTCTCGGCTTCTTCTTCCATCTTGGGCCAATAATACCAGCTCTGATTAAGGTTTTTACCAAGGATCTTGCTCCTGTATGATTTCCACAGTGTCCTTCATGGACTTATTTCATCACAAACTCCATTTGGTTAGGTCCGAGGCATTTAGCTAGGGGTCCTCCGAACATCTTGCGATAAAGCGAGTTGCGAATAAGGCAATATTGTGCAGCTTTGCGGAGAAGTACTTGAGTTGCTTTCCTTCAGGTACGGTGCCATTCTTCAAAAAATTAAGAATTTCGTTTCTCCAGTCCCAGGTTAAGTTGTTGAAATTTACCTCATTCCTGTCCTAGTCGATCGTTGAGTGGGATAGATGGACGACAATTGCATTGTCTTTGTTTGTTACTTCCGTGACTGCTGCGAGGTTAGCTAATGCATCTGCTTCTTCATTTTCCTCTCTAGGTATTTGCATTACCTTCCATGTTTTGAATTGTCTCACGAGCTCTCGTGCTTTTTCAAGATACTGTTGCATTCGAGTCTCTCGAGCGATGTAAGTCCCCTGCATTTGATTTACTACCAGTTGGGAGTCGTTGTTGATCACGATTTGCTCGATTGATAGTTCCCGTGCGAGTTCAAGCCCTGCAATAACAGCTTCGTACTCTGCTTCATTGTTAGTTATAGGATAACACTTGATAGCTTGTCGTGTCTTTTCACCCGTGGTAATATTAAGACTATGCCTAAGCGACACCTTTTATATTTGAGGAGCCATCGGTGAATAGGGTCCATAGGCCCGGATTAGCACCGTTAAAAAGTTGTAACTCTTTTTGTACTTCAGGGATAATGCTATTACTAAAGTCAGCAACAAAATCAGCTAGTATTTGAGACTTAATTGCAGTCCTAGGCTGATAGATTATTTCATGCTCACTTAATTCTATGGCCCACTTGGATAATCTTCCTGACAGTTCTTGTTTATGCAGAATATTTCTTAAAGGATATGAAGTCTCAACGGTGGTTTCGATAGATGTCACACCTCCTTTTTCACTACCCCCGGATTAATGAAGGGTAAATAAGGGAGTTTTTCCAATTAAAGTGACATTATTCGGTTTTGGGACTTATTATTTATTTCAGAGTCGCCACCCGGATTTTTTACGATGCTCCGTGACCACGTGTTATTTAAAAAAAATCCCAAACCGAGGAAATTTTTGACTCTGTTTTAATTTGTCTGCGACCAGAAATCTGAGTAAGGAATTCTGTTAACACTGGAGAAGGTGTTAGGCATTCCCGAGTTCCGTGGTTCTAGAACGGTCGCTTAACTATTAATATTTGGCCTAATTATCCAATTATTTACATATTTTTAAGCCTATTGTGCTTTTTAACCTTTTTCACTTTTTAGCCGCTTTTAATATTTATGGATTCATCTTTAAACAAGTCACGATGGCGTACACTTGTTTGTTCTTGGACACATTATAACTGCGCCACATGAAATGCACCCGCAATTACAACATGTGATTTTTTATTATAATTTGAAGTTGAAGACGGGGACATGAGTAGTCGCACCCGAGTGTAGATTATGTAGTCGAGACTATGGTCATGACGGTTTTATAGTGCCTATTTGAGGCGATGTTTGGTTATTCTTTATGTTTTCTATTTGAGGGAGTACTTTAGTTTTAGGATAGATTAGGACGTTATGGATTTATCTTGGACAAGTTACGATGGCGTACACTTGTTGTTCTTGAGCACATGGAAAACACGTCACATGAAATGCACCTGTGGTTGCTATGTGCGTATTTATTAGTTGTTCAGAATTTGAGGGTAGGGGGGCACGAGTTGCCACTCCCGAGTGTAGATTTATGGTAATTTTGGTACTTCCTATTGAATCTCAAAAGAAGTATTTTTTCTGTCTAGATCAAGTTTTCTTGCCTAGAGGACAAAATTTTTTGGGCTATGGCCATATTTTAGCCCAATTTGTTTCAACTTTTTGGCCAATCCTAATTGTGGCTAGTTTTGATAGGATTCGAATTTGAACAGTCTGAATAACTAGGAGCAGATATATTAACACGTTTATCATTTGCATTGTAATTAAAAAAAACAGATTTTAGTTGCAAATACAATGCATCATATTCCTTTGCCGTTCTACCTATATGCCATAAACGAGTACTTATATACTACTTACGGATACAACGTGGACCTTGTAACCTCATTTCCGTGAAGGAACGACTTTTGCGAAACGGTAAAACTAACGAAGCCTCTTAAATTAAGATTATCCGATATATTTTTTAGGAAAAGATTTGTTGCTCCTCATACCATTCAATAAAAAAATATTTAACACCATCAATAGGCCTGAAATTCTAGTTTCCGTAACTATCATGATAGACATTACTGGGAATACAGCTGGTTCACAACCTTTGATATAGTCCAGTCCTTATTACAACTAAAGCATATACAAAAGGCTGTAATTACGCTATTACATTGTTCTTAAAATAAATACATAAATTCCAATAATAAGAAGAAAACTAAAAAGGAACAAGGTTAGATGCTGCCCCTGTTCAAGCCAACAAATTTCACACTTTAGGATCTGTATTCTTTAGCTTTTAGTCCCAACTGGACCATACAGAACTCATGTGCGCTGTAAGAGGCTGAATCTGATCATTATAGGGATCAGATTCAACCCTTTACATGTTGTTCCCCATAGTAATATAAGATATAAGTTGTCCAAACCAACATATATATAAACATCTTATGGGGTGCATTTGACCATTAAGGGGCTCAGATTCACTACCCTTTAATGCTATCTAATGACTCTATTACGACTTCATGGATATGGAATTAATCACAAAAGCCTTTTGAGAGATAACTCTACAGTTATAATCACACATAGATGAACAGTCAAATTTTTAACCAATAATTACAGATTCAGCAGAAGGAAAGGCCGCATGTTTTATGCATTTTTCTTAGATTGAATCTGACTATAAAGGAGAGTCTGATTCAAACTTACAAATGCAGTCTTGTTTTCCATTTTTAACAACCATACCAGTACTTCAAATAGTATTCATTTGGACACTTTGACTATTCTTGGCTTTTTAGAGAATGAATCAGACCATACAAGGGTTCAGATTCTTTACTCTACAGCCTTTCTTAACTAAAAGGTTGTTTCCCCTTTAAAGGATGAATTTCAAGCCATTTATACTACTTTTGTGCACTATCATGGCGTGAATTTGACCATTAACAGGTCAAATTCATCTACCCTAGTGTTGATACTAACCTATCTAGAGATTTGCTTGTTGAATCTCTTTATTGACCAAAGAGACTCAATTGAAAAGTATATTTTTCTGCACACTTATAGAGAGAGCCTGACCATAGCAAAGGTCAGATTCTACACCTCAGTGCAGCCTTATTTTTTAATATATAACTATGAGTATTTACCATACTTATATACATTTGGCCTGAAATAACAGAACATTCCAGCAAGGGGATAGCAACAAAACAAACAGTATTCACCACATTCAACAGGTTCATTAATATGCTAATAAACATCTATACAATCACATGTACATAAAGCAAGAGAGATAACCTCATTTCATCAATGACAACTAATTTAAGCAGGGAGAAGAAGAAGAAGATTCCAATTCAAGAAATTTCATTAAGAAAAGATGAGTTAAATACATACCTTTTAAGAGAGAAACAAACAAAGAGACTTGACCAAATAAAGGTCAAGTATGAACAACACGAAGGAAGAGAGATCAGCAACAGCAAACAGAAAAACCCAAAGAAAACCAACCAGTCCAGCAAGAATAACCCAGAAATCTTGAGTGTAAATGTTTGAAGGAAGAACTTCCAGAAAACCAAAATTCGGCAAAAGGGAAGATAGCAACTGAATTAGGCCATCTACTTATGAACTTGTTTTTTAAAAGGAAATCAGATTTTTTTTTTCTAATAGGACTCTTATTTTCAAAACCTTTTAAGTAGAGACAGTATTTCTGAAAAATGGGAACGATTATGTATCCCAGCAGCTCAAAAGTGTAAAAATTCTAACTCCCTCACCTCTAAAAAGAGGGTCTATTTATAAGATATTTGGGAAAAATAGTATCAAAATAGTACATAGGGCAACTTTCCACCCTATCTTTGGGACAGCTGCCCCTATTCTAGAACATTCTTACCTATTAAAAGACCTTTTTACCCTTAAAATTCTGATTTCTTAAGTCTACATACCAATTGTACCCCTTAGAGTCCTTGAATTTACCATTGGGTAATCAAGGTTATACTCACTTGGGTTATTATTTAAAGTTTGGTTAGTTAACCCTAGTTATGTAATTAGTTTAGCCATTAGTTATTCTTAACTAATAGTTGAGTCAAACTAGTTGAAGGTTAATTGATTAAGTGCCTAGAGTTGATTAGTCATTGATTGAATTATATTAATTAGTTCAAAGTCCTAAGACTTAGGTTAATTGATTTTACAAATTACTTTGGTTAACCCTAATTGATTATCTTAATTAGTAATTAGGTTAATTGGCCCATTTCAGTTCGATTAGACTTAACTAATTACTATCAACTTAGGAAATCTAATAATTTAGTCACCTTTATTGGTTTAAATATCAGCCTAATTACTCAAATAGGCTATTAGGCAACTAAACATTGTAGTTGCCTGACATTAAACTAGAGATTAACTTTCACCTAATTAATGACCCAAGCCTCGGAGTAATTTAACCTATTAGGATCAAAGTTTTATTAATGAAACAGTACGTTAGGGAAAACTAACTATCAAAGAATAATCTAGACAATCTATATGCATATCAAAACGAACTAATTGACCAAACGAATTCATAGCCAAACAAACTCATAAGAAAGCAGCTTATCAGTCATGATATTCAAAAGGAATCTGACCAAGAACAATTATATGACTGTCATGGATATATTTGAATCTTAAATCTAAAACAAATTAGTCGGCTACCTAATCAAGCACATAGAAAGAATCAATTAACTAAATGGATCAAGGAAAAAGAAATGAGCATACATATGAAAACAGTGACAAAAACCTAGGTTGGTTGCTAACGAATTAAGCATGAAATACATTCAGGTTTTTGGATTAATCAAGGAAAAAGAGCATGCAAAAAAACATGAGAGATCTGGGACACAATAGAAGAAGAAGAAAAAGAGAGAGAAAAAAAAGGAAGAAACCAATCTAAACATGGATGCAATAATACAACAATGATTAGGCATGTTCATGTAATAATCAGGAAAGAAACAGATATAAGGGAAAATGGGGATACTACGGCGACTTGCCGGGGTTTGGCCGGACCCTGGAGACCTTCAAAAGTGACCCTCACTCACATGAATCGACGACTCTTGTCAAGAGCCATCGACTCATGTGAGTTTGAGTCACAGAGCCGCTTGGAGTTGCCATTAGCATGATTTAGGGTTCCGCTAGTTTCAGATATGAAATTACTCATAACTTGGCGACTTTTTGTGAAAATAAATGTTGGGACGGGATTGAGGAGACTGTAGGGATCACCTGGTGAAGTTTTGGTGGTCTTTAGAGAAGCTCCGCCGCTGGAGGCGATTTTCGGTGGGCGTAGGGTGGCAGCTAGGGTTTGTGGTTTAGAGAGATGAGAGAGAGACGGATAGGGGGTGGTGTGAGGCTTTGGTGAAATGAGGGGGTGGGGTGTGGTTTGGACATATATATAGTTTAGGGATCGGATATTTCTCAGCCGTTGGATCTGGAAAGATCAACCGCTGAGATTGACACCTATTAAACGGTGTCGTTTGGACTAAGTGGGGGTCAGGCCGGGTTGAGTGATTTATTGGGCTGGTTAGATTGAGTGTATAGGGATTGGGCNTTTTATATTCCTAATTAATCTATAATTTAATGAATAAAAATGATTAGTTTTAGTAATTAGTTATTAAAACTACATTACATTAAATAACCATCACTCGTCTATTATTCAATTAATTATAACTTTATAATTCTTTGATAGTGATGCAATTTTGAACAAATTTAAAAAGATGAATTATGTATATTCCCAAAAAAAATACAAATCTTTCACAATTAATCACTGAAAATCAACAAAAATTCATACAATCAATTGATTTATTGAGATTTTTATAGGACGATATGGTGAGTAAAAATCACATGCTCACAATAGATAAATCTTCAGATTCTTGAGGGCTTGCTGACATTCTTCAGTCCATTCGAACTGATTCTGCCTTTTGAGAACTGAAAAGAATTTAAAACTTTTTTCGGAAGACAAAAATAAATCTTCCCAAAGCTGCTATTCTCCCTGTTAGTCTTTGAACTTCTTTTTTATTTGTTAAAATATCAGGTATTTCTTCTATAGCTTTAATTTGAGCGGGGTTTACCTCTATTCCTCTGTTCGATACAAGGAAACCCAAAAATTTACCTGATTGCACTCCAAAAGCGCATTTTTCTGGATTTAGCTTCATATTATACCTACGTAAAATATTAAAAGTAGTAGAGAGATGCTAGAAATGGTCTTACGCTTGTGTTGATTTTACCAACATATCATCAATATAAACTTCCATCGTCTTTCCAAGATATTCTTGGAACATTTTAGTCACTAACCTTTGATAGGTGGCTCCAGCATTTTTCAAGCCAAAAGGCATAACTTTATAACAGTAAGTCCCCCTGTTTGTAATGAAGGAAGCTTTTTCGTCATCTGAGGGATCCATTTTAATCTGATTATAACCAGAATATGCATCTAGAAAGCTTAATAATTCATGACCTGCAGTGGCATCAATCATTTGATCTATATGTGGTAATGGGAATGAATCTTTGGGGCATGCTTTATTTAAATCAGTATAATCTACACATACCCTTCATTTGCCATTCTTTTTAGGTACCACCACAGTGTTAGCTAGCCAGTTAGGGTACTTTACCTCCCGTATCGAACCAATTTTCAAGAATTTTTGAACTTCTTCGTCAATCACTTGGTTCTTGAATGGTCCTTGCGTTCTTTTTTTCTGTTTAACAGGTACGAAGGATAGATCTTCATTTAGTTTGTGATTCATCACCTCTGGTGGAATACCTGTCATATCTGAATGGGACCACGCAAAACAGTCTGCATTAGCCTTTAAATAGTCAATTAATGTACCTTTTTGATCGGGACTCAACCTCGTGTCTGCATACACCTTCCGTTCAGTGTTTTGTTCAAACAATGGAATAGCTTCGAGCTCTTCCGTAGTTGTTTTGACGTGTTCATCTTCTTCCGGTTCGTGAATGACATCCGGTCTAGAGTCCACATCTATATGGTCCAGCACATCTTCCATGATGACTGAATCCTCCTTCACTCGGGTGTCTCTTTCCGTACCTATTTGAATATTTACTTTTTGTACCTATTTGGTTAGTAATTTTTTCCATACCTGGTTGGATAGAGACATCTGTTTGAAAGATTTCTCTATCTTCTGGCTCTTCCGTCCCTTTTTTGTTATAAAGTGCCACGGAATTTATATTTCTCGAGGTCAGTTGAACACCTCTAATTTGTCTGATTCCCCATTTTGAGGGAAATTTGATTACCTGGTGTAAGGTGGATGGTATTGCTTTCATATTATGAATCCAAGGCCTTCCTATAATCACACTATAAGCCATGTCAGTATCAATGACTTGGAATTTAGCGTTTTTAACTACTCCCTCAGCGTAAGTGCTAAGTTCAATCTCTCCTTTGGTTATCACCGTGGAGTTATCAAACAAACCCTGATATGACTCGTGCCTTTGGGATCACCAGATTTTCCATTAGCATTTCTTCCACGACTCTTAACAAGATGATATTGTCTGAACTACCTGGATCAATCAACACTCTTTTAACGTTAGTGTCATGAATGAGTAAGGATATTACCAGGGCATCATTATGGGGAAGCTTTAGTCCACCAAAATATGCTTCGTCAAAGGTTATTTCATCTTCAGTTGGATCTTCTCGAACCCGATTTCCGTGGTTAATTGTGACCTTTGATGCTAACTGGAAAACTATTCCATTTACTTTCTCTCCTCCATGTATCACGTTGACGGTTCGCTTTGAAGAAGGAGTCTTTGGGGGCTTCTGCATGTTCTTCATATATGCATGTTTACCTTTATCACTAAACAATTCTATTAAATAGCCCCGCTTTAATAAATGTTCTATTTCACCTTGTAAAAATCTGCAATCCGCAATCCNTAATATCACATATACATGTCTTTCTTCCATAACGTAAACCAAGCATTCATCTTAGATTCAATCCTATCTTCCTGGTGCTCTATAGTCTGACCTAGTGTTTTCGAACCTGGGACGAATATCACGTCCCGAGGATCCTCCTAACCGACCCTTTCTAAAATACTCAAAAAAATCCTTTTTTTGTAAATTCTTTTGAACCTTACCTTTTCTTATTATTCCACCTAGATAAATCTAAATGGACAAATTGATTAGGCCGAATAATTCCATATGTATCATTATTTGATTGATCGAAGGTCATGCAATTTATTAATAAAAATGAATAATTTATTTATTAATTATAGTAAGGATTGTACCTGTTTTTACCTGATCTTCTGTCTGATTCAGGGCATATGGATATGGAATGATCTTCACCTCTTGAACGAGTAATGATATCTTCTTCTATTCCGAGTTTAGTACTATACTTGTTATATACATCGTTCCATGTTGTAGCGGGGAATTCTCTTAGATTTTCCTTAAGTCATCTAGTGGATTCTGAGCTTTTATCGTTTAGGTTGTTTGCAAATGCCATGGCTGCCCAATTGTCAGGCACCCTGGGTAATTGCATTCTTTCTCGTTGAAACCTGTCTACAAACTCACAGAGTAGTTCCGCTTCTCCTTGTTTTATTTTGAATATGTCTTCCATTCTTTTCTCAACTTTTTGTGCACCAGAGTGTGCTTTTATAAATGAATCTGCAAGCTCAGAAAAAGAGTCAATAGAATTTTCAGGGAGAAGAGAATACCAGGTTAGGGCTCCTTTGGTAAGTGTTTCCCTAAATTTTTTGACAAGGACTGATTCAATCTCTTGTTTTGTTAAATCGCTGCCTTTTACTCCAGTAGTGAAAGCAGTCACATGATCATGTGGGTCAGTTGTTCCATCATATTTGGGAACGTCAGGCATTTTAAACTTCTTGGGTATAGGCAAGGGTGCCGCACTTGGCTTCCAAGGTTGTTGAGAATACCTATCAACATCAATGCCTTTGATAATAGGCGGTACTCCAGGAATTTGTTCGATGCGATCGTTCTGCTCTTTCATCTATTTCTGCATGGTTAGCAGTAAATTTTGTAATTCAGAGTTATTAGTCATACCTGGTCTTGCTTCGAGAGATTCGTTAGGGGTGTCTCCCCTTGCCGAAATTACCAATCGAGACTGAGGATTTTCCCCGGTGACTGTATTATTTAGAGGTGGTGTTAGTGGGCCAGGAGGTGCTGTTGGTAATCCCCTTGAAAATTCTTGCAAAGCTTGTCCCACGTAGTCTGCAATCATTTGCCTTATTCGATATTGTTCTATCGTCTGCTCATTATGATTGTGGTTGTTGTCAGATCTTTTTGGGGACGATTCCCTTGAAACACGAGGGGTTCCTTGAGGTGATGGAACTGATGTTCCATTCCTCTGTAGGTTGTTGTCGTTGGACTTCGACATCATTTTAGAGGATATCAATGAAAAAATGAATAAAGATTATCAGAATTCCCGGTAACGGAACCAATTTGTTTAACCAAAGAATTAGATCCTTTGACCAAAGCTATTTCTAGGATGAACATGGGTTACTGATAATCAAGGAAATAATACTAAATAAAGAGAAACGAGTAATAGACAGTATTGCAGAAATATAGAAAAGCAAAGTAGATTGTATTCGAAAATCAGATGTCTTTACAAGTTATATTTCCTTCCTTTATATAGGAGGTTTCTTAATATAACTTTTGGTTCTTGCAATAATTGCTCATTAATGATTAATTATTACATTAATGAGGCATTACCAAGTGCAACCGTAACTGTTATGTGAAGGTTACATAACGTCTGGGATTTTTATTGGGGATTCCTGAATCTATCTGTAACTCTGTCTAGATTCACGCTGACCGTGTCCCTTCCTTGTCTCGATTAGAGCGAGTTTCCCATGGCTGATGAGCTCGAGGGTTTTTTGAATCATGTCTCGTTGTTCCGTACCTCTTCAAAGAATGACATCCAGCTGTCGCGTTCTCCTGTGTCCACATAACTGGCTGAGTTGTCAAGAGTTGGCTTACGTGTGAAACTCTTTTTACTAATACAGGAATGTCACGACACTCTGTGGGCCGGCCATCCCGGCGAAGAACGCACCATGGCATTACTTCTTCATGCATATTATTGGCCTCAAATGGCCGACGACGTCGCTCAATATGTGAGGACTTGTGTAGTATGCCAGAAGGACAAGTCCGACCGCTTGACACAACCGGGACTCTTGGAACCACTAGTTGTTCCAAAGAGACCTTGGGAAATCGTGTCTCTGGATTTCATCACCGGATTGCCCAAGGTCGGAGATCTCACAACTATATTGGTTGTGGTGGATCGATTTTCCAAGTATGCCACCTTTATTGCAGCACCTTAATATATATCAGCAGAAGATACATCTCGACTCTTTTCTCCCATGTCGTCAAATATTGGGGCCTGCCCAAAGACATCGTTAGTGATCGCGATTCCCACTTCACTAGCCAGTTTTGGACCCAACTATTTAAGTGCCTCGAGTCAAAATTGAGTCATAGCTCAAGCTTCCATCCGCAATCTGATGGCCAGATGAAGCGTTCAATGGTATGTTGGAGGAATATCTCCGCCACTTTGTTACTGGATCGTAAAATAATTGGGTGAAGCTTCTGGATGTTGCTCAACTATGTTTCAATTCACAATAGAGATCTAGTACAAACAAAAGCGCTTTTGAAATTGTTACTGGACAACAACCGCTACTCCTACACACCGTGAATGCACCAAATATGTCCAAATCTCCTCGTGCTACTAGCTTCTCAAAAGAATGGAAGCGAAATTTGGAGATAGTGCGGAGCTATCTTGTCAAAGCCCAAAAGCGGATGAAGAGGCATGCTGATTAGAATCGTCGCTTTGTTGAATACCAAGTAGGAGACAAAGTGATGGTCAAAATCCCAAAGAGGTACTTGTTTTCAGGGTTCCATGACCCTCGCCTATTGGAAAAATATATTGGATCTTTGTCCATTTAAAGACGCATTGGGAAAGTTGTATACCAGGTGGATACCCCAGCTTGGTTGAAAATCCATCCCGTCTTCCATGCCAGTCTTCTGAAACCTTTTCGGGAAGACACAGAGGATACTTAACGGAGCCAACTCACAATACCCAGTATTCAGGGCCCCAATTTAACCGGAAAAGGCGTGTCGAAAGTATTCCGGATGATCGGGTTATTCATGCCTCAAGGAAGGATCACTAAGAGTTTTTGGTGAAATAGCAAGGGTCTGATGCAGAGGAGAATACTTGGGAGATGGGAACAAACCTCAAAGCCTATAAGAGCCTAATTGAAGATTATTTTGCAAGTAAGGCGTCGTGGACGTCGCCAACTCAAGTGGGGGAGAATGTCATGGGCGGCTTTCCAGCCATCCCCCATGACCCCTTGGACGCGCCCCGTGGCTTCCTGGAAAGCCTCCCAACGCCTAGCGCCACGGACGGCCCCGTGGTCTTGGCTGCGCCAAGTGACAAGCGCGCATGTGCCTCTGTCGCCCCACCGATATCCCTCGCTAGCGCCCAGCTGCAAGCAGCTGCCAACAGCGTCGCGCACACATACAATGCCGCGCGCGCAGATCGTGATGTCAGAGACAGTTGCTGACAACGCACCTGTTTCTACCTTGTAGGAAACTAAATCCTTTTCATTGTAAATATAGAGTAGTTTTATTCCATGTAATTTCATTATGTTTCTATAGCTTAGTTAGGTCAAGTCATGTAGCTTTGGTTTATTTTTTTAAGCATTATTAGGGGGGATCAAGCAATCAAAACTTTCTAGCAAGCAATTCTCTGTACTGGTGTCTCTCCCCCTCGACACCACATTGCCTTCTTTTATAATATCTTTCTTTTATGCAATCAAGATTTCTTTCAATTCTCTTTACTATTCTCTCGATTGTTCTTGACATCGATTTTCCCGTATGGCACTACATTCTCGTCTAGCATACGCAGGGGACCTCAGTTGGCGGACAGCAGCTGCACTGACATCAATTGCTTAGCCTTACGTCGCCCTTCCAAGGGAATCTCAGGAAGGCGCCGCGTAACATGTATAATGGAAAATATCATCATATACGACGGAGACACAATTATCGCGTCCCCTTTTTCTTCGGGAAATTGGGTTTCGACGTTTCTGAGACAACTCCCTTCCTTTTGGGATGGGGTATGGGATTTGAAGAGTCGCCACCTAACGGATTAAGGTGCGTTAGGGCACCTAGAGCAGTTAACTCATGAAACTAGTTTGCATCACCAGATATCGGGTAAGGGCTCGAAATTACCTTGAGGGGACGATGTTAGGCACCCCTCGAGGTCCATAATAGTGGGTCCCGGCCGAACTTAATTAAGCGAATTAGTCTTAAAGGAAAATAAAGAAATTTAGACAACTATTATTTTAATACATGAATTAAAAGGGGTCCTAAGTTTTTTAGCCTATAGGATCATTTCCATGCAATACTTGGAAACTTTTCCCAAGTTGGGGTGCTACACATAGTATTAGCGCACAGTTCATCATTTCCTTTACTACTCAATTACTATCTTTCAATTTTTACTTAAGTGTTCTAGTAGCTTCTAACTTGTGCCTTATGCGTGCATTACCCGTCCCTTACCTATGGTTCTGGAGGTGTTTAGGACCTCTATTTAAGGTAGTTCTAGACTGACTTAATTAAGCGAATCAGTCTGGGCAAACTTAATTAAGCGAATTAGTCTTAAAGGAAAATAAAGCAATTTAGACAACTATTATTTCAAAACATGAATTAAAAGTGGTCCTACTGGCTTGCCTACTGATTTGATTAAATTCTGAATCTGGGAAAATTTCAAGCAGCAAGGGATCACAGTTTTTAGACCCAGAATTCTTAATAACCCTACAAGTTTGCCTAAGTGATAACTGGAGCAGAATCTTATGGGCATGGCATCTACAACTCTTAATTATAGACCTATAACATGGTTTCTGACCGAGTTACTGATTTTAACTCATGAAAACAGATTTATCTCTTTAGATCCTATAGGCATGCTTTCTAATTTGCAGAATTAATTAACTCATATAGGCATGGTATCTAAATTGAAGAAAATTGATTTTTATATCTCCTATAGGCATGATATCTAAGTTGAAACTGATTTTTTAATCCCTATTGGCATGAATTCTATTGATCACACGTGGGCAGAATTTTAGACAACTCACCAGGAAAGTTTATTAATTCATACAAATATGATCCTATATATATGATCACTAATGCACGTTGAGATTGGAAATATGTGTAGATCTTATGAACATGGATTCTAATGCAGAATTAAAAAAGACCTATACGCAGTGTCTGTAATATGCCAAAATATGAAGATTCAGAGTCACAAACAATCAGAAAAACATCCTATAGGCAGGATCTATAAATGTACAGTAACATGTACATAAGGAACCAACACAATAGACCTATAGGCAGGATTTCTACCCGAGTTTTTAAACAAAGATATATAAAAAAACCCAGCCTTTACTGATAAACCCAGATATGTTTATACAGAGATTATTACATTATTATAGCCCAATAATGAATAAATTACACAAAAAAATTCATTATACTATAGGAAGCCTTCATAGGCCCAATATTAACTTGGAAACCCGGCCTTCAAGCAAAGCAAGTCTGAAGTATACATGTGGTCCATCCATGATACACAAAATTGGGCTTCTGGTGTGTCAAAGTTCCCAAGGGCCCCAGGGAACCCGGGCACTGCTCACACCAGAACCTTACTTAGAGAAATAGTTTGTAAAAGATTGGAAGACCAGCCCCAATGTATCAGAGTTCGGAGGAGTCTCAAGGACCCTAGGCAGTGATCACACTGGGGGTGGTAGGAACCTAGATAACTAAGAGTAGAAGTTTGAAAATAGTATATAAAGGGTAGGGGAACAATTTTAGAAAAAAAGATTCATTTTTAGGAGCAAAGAGATGCAATTTACAGGACTGCAAACAGAACTTCACCTAGCACAAACAAAGTCCATATTTTGCATATGGTTCAAACAAACTGGTATAGGGTTCAGACATAGATATTGTACATGTATTTAAAGCAATCACAAAAGAGAAAGGATACTTGAACTAATAGACAGAATTGGCACCATATTACATGTGTTCAGAACAGGGAACATACAACTGACTAATCAGGGTTTCACATTATTGAAGATGGCTTAGTTTAGCAATTATCACTAAGTGGGATCATATAGGCATGTATTAAGAAGAAACATGCTGAAGTTTGAAATAATTAACCAAACAAACACATAGAACAGGACAGGCTAGCAGGAACCAAAGCATACTAGTTTAGAAAGAAGTAAGCAGGAATCATAGATCAGACAGAAGCATGCTAAGGTTGAAATAAAATAACCACATGAGCACGTAGAACAAAATAGGATAACAGGAGTTAACACATACCAATTAGGTAGAAAGTAAACAGGAATGTAATGGCAGTTTGGATCCAGAGAGTTTAGCCTTGGATTCCAATCGGCTAAACAGTGCAGCAAATCAGAGTGATAAAAAGAACTCAAGTTTATGAGAGAACACACAGCTTTGAGAATTTTGAATTGTAAGAATCGTTCAGTAAAGAAGTTGTGCGTGTGAGTTTAAGAGTCTCAGTGTAAGTCTTTTCGTATGTAGGTAGATGTGTCTGAGTGTAAGTGTTTAAGCGTGTTTGAAATCAGAACAATGAAAGGCTTTTTATAGCATACAGTAGAGTAAAACCAAATAAGGTAGGAAAATCAATGGCGCACAAATAAGGTATGAAAAATCAACTAACCAATAAATTAGGGTTAACATAAACCAAGTAATGGGACAGAATCACGTAAGTATTACTTAAATTAAGGAGAATCTTTCACGGAATAAATCATCAGACAAGATTAGGGCTAAATAAGGTAAGCAGTAAGTCTAGAAATCAATAATATATCAGCCCCAATAATCAAAGCACAAATATCAGGCTAGTAATAGAATCAAGGGAAGTAGCACCAATTACTAATCACACATAAGGAAAGAATAGGTAAAAGTCTGATAAGGAAATATCGCTATTTACACAATTTCAAACCCTAATTTAAGCAATAAAATCAATGAACATGTTAATTTACAGAGCTGAGGTAAACGGGCAAAAACAGTGAAATAAATAGTCGAATTAATTGAAACCCTAAGTCATAAAGACATGGAGATGAAACTCAAGCAAAAGAAATCAGTCGAAAAGTAAAGAAGAAAACTAGAGTTGAACATTTAAATGTTTTAAACATTTTTTGCAGAAATCACTTAAAAATCAAAACCCTAGCTTTTAGGGTAAAATAAAAATCGGTTAACAATAAGAGCAAAACAAAAAATCTTTGAGGAAAAATGCCAAACAGACACAAAAATACTTCAGATCTATAGACATCTGAACAGATCCAAACGGAAAATAACTAAGTTTATGAAGATAAACTGAAGTGAATCAAATCTGGTTTGAACGAAAGATTTGAAACCATAGAAACATGAAAATGGTAGTATTCACAGACATAGGAGTGAATATAGGCAGATTAGTCGAGAAAAGAGAGATTTTGAACCAAGTCTGGTTCGAATCTCTTGAGAATCCATCAAGTAGCATGAGAATCACAACACCAGTAGAGAGATGAGGCCGGATAAGGCCTGAAATCGCAAGAGAACCCCGTGAATAGAAGGAATATGAGTGAAGGCGGGCTAGGGTTAGAAGGGGGTGAGAGAGAAGAGAGGGAATAAAAGGATTCCGAGGCGGCGAGTTGGAATGAGGGTAGAGTTTAGGATTAGTGTAATTAAAAAAGGAAGGTTGATCCTGGACCGTTGATCTTCTGAGATCAACGACCAAGATTAAATCTGGGTTGGGGTGGATTATGGATATGGGTTATTGGGTTGGTTTAATTGGGTTGGGTAGGTTATTGGGCTGGAGTCCGAAAATTAATTAAAAAGGGGATATCTTTTAAATACCCATTTAATCTAATAAAATAAAATTATAAAAATAGTTAATAAATGATAAAAATGCTATTTGTGTATGAAAATAATTTAAAATAATTATTTAGATATTGTAAAAATATAAAAAGTCATTTTCGTTTAAAAATAAAGTAATTATCCACACATGGGCTATTATTGCAAAGTCATTGCAATTATAACCTAAAGAGGTAAATATAATTATGCATAGAATAATTAAATCTTAATATAAATATAAAATGAAAAAAATTAGGCAGTAAAATTACTATAAAATCATTTGTGATGCAATTAGTAATTATTTAGATAATAAAATGATGGAATAAATTAATTTAAATTCCTTTAAAATTACAGAAAATAATGAAAAAAATAATAATTGATGCTCATGAATTATTTTGAAAATATATATGAATTTTGAAAATAATATAGGAAAAAATTGGGTATTAACAGCTGCCCCTCTTTACCCTGGAAGGATTAAAGAGTTGTCGGGTAAAGATATGATGGCCAATTTTTGACCGAAGGGAGTGATCTGAGAGATATAGGCTGCACTCTTATTTTCGAGCTGCCTACATATCCCTGATTTTACAGGAATTAGGTCGTGTGTAGTTTTGGATCCACCGGCGAAATATACCGATTAAGTTATCACAAGGACGGATACAAGGTTTCGAATAGGATGAAATGGTTGTGGTGAATGGTCAGGTTTTGAAATAATTTGAAGGAACTGGAGCGGGATTGCTCCTGTTGGGATAACAATTACTCACTGGGTCACCTACATATTAGAAGATGTACTGCAAGTATAGGCGAAATTCCCTTCAGACCATGATAATTGTCTTTGGACGGTTGAGGATGACGTCCTTAGACCATGAAGTCCCGGGCCATGAGTTTTGCAATAAGGGATTCGCAGGCCATGAAATGATGTTCTTGGGCCATGAAAATGGTGCCTCCGAACCATGGCGCCTTTGAATAATGATGTGCAAGTTTGATAAATCCTCAAGCCACGCCTTAGGATAAGTAGGCTATATTTCAGCCCATGAGGTGCAGAGACATGATGCTTGAAGCGATAAGACAGGGCTTAGTCTTGTATGAAGTTGAGGGCAGAGCTTAGCCCGAGAGAAGAGAACAATGCAAAGAGACAGTGCTTAGTCTCGTCCGAGATTCGGGACAGTGTTTAGTCCTATGCAAAGAGAAGGCAATGCTTAGCCTTACGCAAATAGGGAGGCAGGGATTAGCCTCATGCAAGATTCGGGACAGTGATTAGTCCCATGCAAAGAGAAGCAGTGCTTAACCTTATGCAAGTAGAGAGGCAGGGCTTAGCCTCATGCAAGATTCAGGACAATGCTTAGTCCCATGCAAATAGAAGGCAGTGCTTAGCCTTATGCAAGTGAAGAGGCAGGGCTTAGCCTCATGCAAGATTCAGGACAATGCTTAGTCCCATGCAAATAGAAGGCAGTGCTTAGCCTTATGCAAGTGAAGAGGCAGGGCTTAGCCTCATGCAAGATTCGGGACAGTGCTTAGTCCCATGCAAGGAGAAGGAAATTCTTAGCCTTATCTAAGTAGAGAGGCAGGGCTTAGCCTCATGCAAGATTCAGGACAGGGCTTAGTCCCATGCAAATAGAAGGAAGTTCTTAGCCTTATGCTAATGGGAGGAAAGACTTATCCTCACGCAGGATAGAGACAAGGCTTAGTCTCATGCAAATGGGAGAGGTAGGGCATAGCCTCATGCAAGATTGAGGCAGAACCTAGTATCATGCAAAGAGAAGGCAGTGCTTAGCCTTATGCAAGTGAAGAGGCAGGGCTTAGCCTCATGTAAGGTTCGGGACAGTGCTTAGTCCCATGCAAGTAGAAGGCAATGCTTAGCCTAATGCAAGTGGGAGGTAGGCTTAGCCTCATGCAAGGTTCGGGACAGTGCTTAGTCCCATGCAAGGAGAAGGGTGAGAGCGAAGTATTCTTAGTTAACAATGTCTTTCGTGCATAGTGATTGTGTTGTTGCAACGGTATTTGTCATGATGATATAGTCCTGTATCCAAAGAAAAAGTTGTGAGTTTTGCGGAGGAAGGTTGGTTTGTGCCTTCGTCTGCTTGACTTGCTCCGTTCTGTCTGAAGATCCTGTCCAAACTATTAGGGTAGCATTTGATAAAGCAAAGTTTCTTTTTCGAAAGCATGCATGCATAATTTTCAAAAGACATAGTAGTATATAGTTTAGAAATTAGTTAGAGGAACCAGTAACTGCGACATAATCAGATACATTGCGACTTCCTCTACGGTTGAATTTTCTGACCGTTCCGTATGCTGCGGTTGACGGTCCTCCTCAAAATTCTGCCCCAGTTTCTAATTTTGGGGAGAATGGAAATTTTATTGAATTGTGACTGAACCCACAGGGCTTCCTACATACCCCCTCTTAAATGAGAATCAGGTCGAGTGTAGTTCAATTTACATCATATAGAAAAGCATAAGAAGATTTTACACATAATATCTTTTGACTGTGTCTGAGTTGATTGGCTTTGGCCAAATTTCCCCGTCCATCTCTACGAGTATGAGCGCTCCTCCTGTCAGTATTTAGTGAACCATGTAAGGACCTTTCCATTTGGTAGAGAATTTCCCTTTATATTATTTCAGGAACCGAGTGTATTCCTCTTTCTCTGACGGTGACAAATGGATGCTTATCGGGTTTCCTTGACGGTTTCAGAATCTCCCAAGTTGACTATCTCGATTTCGTCCAGGTTGGACTTGGGCTTGTTCTCAAAATCCTCTACTTCTCTGACAATCTTCTCAGGTATTACATCCTCTCATTACATGTCACAGTTGTCGGTTCATCGAGATAGGAAATAGTAATGTCGTAGGGATAAAGATATGAAAGAAAAGTAGTAATAATAAAACATCAAGCCATTTTAAAGCGTCAGACAAAACGATTTTCAATAACTCAAATAACTTTTTTGGAACATTGAAAATATTATTTAAAACAAAAAATGCAAAAGTGGAAATCATTTTTTTCAGAAAAAGTAAACAATGTTATTCAACCTTGCTACCCCGGGACTCGTCGGGCCCTTGATGGTCTAACAATCCATTGCCTTTCGATATACTTGGAGGGGGAGAAGGTGTAGGGCCTTTGGATCTGGTATGATAAGTTGATGATGCCAGTATGCATGAACCAACCTTGGGGAATGGGAATAATCAAAAAGAAAGAAAACAAAAGGTATCCAAGTCAGTAAGAGTTCTGAAAAGAGTATTTGAAGTATTTAAACACATAGTGCGGGAATGTAAATTCACGTCCTAATTTGGGAGCCTCGTTGTGCCCGAGGTAGGCCTAGCGAAAAGTTGATTTGGAGAATTTCAGTGCCAATAATTGCTTCATTTAATGTAAAAGTAGATGAATCTAAAACGACGCTAAATAAGATAAGTCACTAATGACACTTGGCCTTATTACATTTGAAAAGAAAATAAACCTAATCTACTTGGTCCCAGGAGGACCTTCCCCAGACTTGATTTTGTTGGATCCATCGATCAGGTTCCCCAGGTCGCGTATGCTCAGCAGCAGGTATACCCTTGCTAGATGTCCTCCTTCGCTTCCCCCAGCATTCTGGCAGTCAACAACTCTCTTCCTCGTCTTCTCCTCCAGCTCCATCAGACCCTGCTCCAGGTATTCCAACCCCTCATTAGACTTGATAGCCATTTCCCTTCATTTATTGATCAGTTCCATGTCAGTCTTGTGTATCTCTAGATGCTCGACCTTGGACTCATGAACCCGTTTACGCAGTTTGTTGTATTTTTCTTGGGCTTCAGAAACTTGGTCTATGACCCTATTTCCTCGACCGATTCGCGGCTCAACTATCCCTGCTAAGGTGTCTTCCAACCACGATGGGTAGAAGCGTACATGCCCTGTGTGATACCTATCTGGTTCGATAGTGTCCTTTTCTACAATAATATTTAGGTACCACATATGCTGAGCTTCACATTTGTATGGGAGGTCGTCATCCTGAAAATCTGCCCTAAAATGACTCATTTTAACAACCCGCGGTATGACTTGCTTCTTGCCTTCTTGTCTCATAACCCTGATGAGAACATAAGGGTATATGCCCCTTAACCCGATCAACACCAAGTGCAGGGCGTCCCTAGATCTGATGATGAACTCGTCAGTAGGGAACCATTCAAACATCCATTGAACTTGATCCTCAGTCAAATAAAACATTGCACCCATTCTAAAGCGCTCTCTGGTTGAGCAAACCTGTCTGGGATATAGGTCATTCTCTTAGGGTGATGGAAATCTATATGATCATTCCACGGCCATCATGGAAACTCTTGACGGTATTGACCTCTCTGGAGATGCTCTCACAACCAAACCTGTAGCAGCAGATTACAACCCTTGAAGTGTTTGAATCCCTTCTGGCAGCGGTCCAAGGCCCGATATATGTCTGCTATGATCATAGGGACAATGGTATATGTTTTCCCCTTGATCCCCTCCATTAGGGTTTTTGTTACCATGTCCAGTCTGGTATGAATTCTGTCCCCTTGCATCGGAAACACTATCATACCCAGGAAGCAGACGATGAACACAAAAACCCTGCGGTGAATACAAACCAACCCAAGTAAGTGATAGAGAATTCATCATGGTAGATACGATAGGATTTGCTATGATCATATCGTTCATAGAGATAGTCAAAGGGTATGTAGGATTTCTTCAGGCACTCCAAATTGTCGTTCTTTTTCAAACCCATCATTTTCAGAAACCCCCTAGCGGTACGGTTTTCTGTCACCAATAAACCGGGACTGTCCCAAGGCAGTCTAGCGAATCCCCCTATTTCTTCAAAGAGAGGGGTCATTTCTATGTTTCCAAAGTGAAACACGGATCTTTTTCCGTCCCAGAACATTGTGGCATCTTCATTCAACATATCATTCGGTTGGATGTCCAATAAAGAAGGCAAATTTCCCAGGACCTTTTTTACATGCTTTTTGTCACTTGATGAAAGATCTTCCCACCAATCTAGCAACAATGGTGGTAAGTTACAGACCATGCCGAACCTGGTGATTTTGTGCCTCATTTTCTGCAAAACAAATAAGGTTAGACCCTTTCCTCCTCCAGATTCGACTACTTATTCATTAGTGATTAGCATATTGGCACTTATTTCTCCAAATTAATGCACAGATCGTGGTTGCGTCCGTTGGGATTATGGAAACCCCGGTGGACTTTTGGACAAGACTTTTCTTAAAGGGTTATTATGTGGACAACATATTAACCCTGGCTAGGTTTGACCATGATGCATGTACAATAAATCAGAGTAAGGTTTCTATAGAGGTCTAGACTGGTACTCTCAAGCGGACAACTTGAGGGGGAAAGGCACGAAACTGTCGACTGCACCGCTGATCGACTAGTTTTACTGCAAATAAGCCTTTCTGAATTCAAAGGAGTGATAAATAGGAAGAGCTCAAACACTCATCAAGCGTTGCTAAGGTATTTATTATGCACGAGTGGAATATGATGTTGAGCATGATTTATGCAACGGAAAATAGCATGTTGTACCGTATTTGCACATTAGAAAATGATAAATGAGGTATTTAATAATTGAAAAGGCGTTTTAAGAAAGAAAACAAAGAGACAAGTCAGTTTCCATAGTAAAAAGGAAATCATAAATGCTTGAAAATAGGCAATTAAATTCACATAAAGTGGGAAAGGGAAACGGTGCGCACATATTAATAAAATAAAGCATACTTAAAGACTAATTCACAAAAAGCAAGTTCGTTATGGTAAGAGCCTAAGGGTTATCCCCAGCAGAGTCTCCATGCTGTCGCGCCCCCTGTTTCTTCGCGAAATCGGGTTTCGACGTTTTTGAGACAACTCCCTTCCTTTTGGGATGGGGTATGGGATTTGAAGAGTCGCCACCTAACGGATTAAGATGCGTTAGAGAACCTAGAGCAGTTAACTCATGAAACTAGTTTGTATCACCAGAGATCGGGTAAGGGCTCGAAATTACCTTGAGGGGATGATGTTAGGCACCCCTCGAGGTCCATAACAGTGGCTCCCAACAAAACTTAATTAAGCGAATTAGTCTTGAAGGAAAATAAAGAAATTTAGACAACTATTATTTCAAAACATGAATTATAAGGGGTCCTAAGTTTTTTAGCCTATAAGATCATTTCCATGCAATACTTGGTAACTTTTCCCAAGTTGGAGTGCTACACATAGTATTAGCGCGCAGTTCATCATTTCCTTTACTACTCAATTACTATCTTTCAGTTTTTACTTAAGTGTTCTAGTAGCTTCTAACTCGTTCCTTATGCGTGCACTACTCGTCCCTTACCTATGGTCCTGAAGGTATTTAGGACCTCTATTTAAGGTAGTTCTAGACTGACCTATGTTGCTTAAAATGAGAAAAATCTAGGCGACAAACTAAATTCAGATAGGACTATCATGTAAGGAGCAAATAAGGGCTCATGTTAACCTCCACAAGTAACAACAAATGCACGCAGTTCAATCAGCAAATTTTATTAATTTAGGATTCTATAGGCAGGATATCTAGATGGGCATAAACAGAATGTAAGAAACCAGTTTATTAAAACGAGCATTGGGACCTACTGGCCTGCCTACTGATTTGATTAAATTCTGAATCTTCGCAAATTTCAAGCAGCAAGGGATCACATTTTTAGACCCAGAATTCTTAATAACCCTACAAGTTTGCCTAACTGATAACCGGAGCATAATTCTATGGACATGGTATCTACAATTGTTAATTATAGACCTATAACATTGTTTCTGAGCGAGTTACTGATTTTAACTCATAAAACAGATTTTATCTTTAGATCCTATAGGCATGCTTTCTAATTTGCAGAATTAATTAACTTCTATAGGCATAGTATCTAAATTGATATCTCCTATAGGCATGATATCTAAGTTGAAACTGATTTTTAATCCCTATAGGCATGAATTCTATTAATCACATGTGGGCAGAATTTTAGACAAGTCACAAAAAAAGTTTATTAATTCATCCAAATATGATCCTATATACATGATCACTAATGCACGTTGAGATTGGAAATATGTGTAGATCCTATGAACATGGATTCTAATGTAGAATTAACAAAAGAACTATAGACAGTGTCTCTAATATGCCGAAAATATGAAGATTCAGAGTCAAACAGTCAGAAAAATATCCTATAGGCAGGATCTCTAAATGAACAGTAACATGCACATAAGTAACCAACACAATAGACCTATAGGCAGGATTTCTACCCGAGTTTTTTAACAAAAATATATAGAAAAACCCAGATTTTACTAATAACCCCACATCTCTTTATTACAGAGATTATTACATTATTATAGCCCAATAATGAATAAATTACACATCAAAATTCATTATACTATAGGAAGCCTTCATAGGCCCAATATTAACTTGGAAACCAGGCCTTCAAGTAAAGCAAGTCTGAAGTATACAGATGGTCCATCCATGATACACAAAATTGGGCTTCTGCCCAATAATGAATAAATTACATAACATAATTCATTATACTATAGGGAGCCTTCATAGGCCCAATATTAACTTGGAAACCAGGCCTTCAAGCAAAGCAAGTCTGAAGTATACAAATGGTCCATCCATGATACACAAAATTGGACTTCTGGTGTGTCAAAATTCCCAAGGGCCTCAGGGACCCCGGGCAATGCTCACACCAGAACCTTACTTAGAGAGATAATTTGTAAAAGATTGGAAGAATAGCCCCAATATGTCAGAGTTCGGAGGAGTCTCAAGGACCCTAGGCAGCGCTCACACTCGGGGTGGTAGGAACCTAGATAACTAAGAGTAGAAGTTTGAAAACAGTATATAAAGGGTAGGGGAACAGTTTTAGAAAAACAGTTTGATTTTGAGGAGCAAACATATTCAATTTACAGGACTGTAAACAGAACTTCACCTAGAAAAAACAGAGACAATATTTAGCATATGGTTCAACAAACTGGTATTGGTTCATACATAGATACGGTACCAGTATTTAAAGCAATCACAATAGAGAAAGGATACTTGAATTAATAGATAGAATTAGCACGATATTACATGTTTGCAGAACAGGGAACATATAACTGACTAATCAGGGTTTCACATTATTGAAGATGACTTAGTTTAGCAAGTATCACTAAGTGGGATCATATAGGCATGTATTAAGCAGAAACATGATGAAGTTTGAAATAATTACCCAAACAAACACATAGAACTGGACAGGGTAGTAGGAACCAAAGCATACTAGTTTAGAAAGAAGTAAGCAGGAATCATAGATCAGACAGAAGCATGCTAAGGTTGAAATAAAATAACCACATAAGCATGTAGAACAAAATAGGATAATATGATTTAACACATACCAGTTAGGAAGAAATTAAACAGGAATGTAATGGCAGTTTTGATCCAGAGAGTTTAGCTTGGCTTCCAGCCGGCTAAACAGTGCAGAAAATCAAAGTGATAGAAAGAACTCAAGTTTATGAGAGAACAGACAGCTTTGAGAATTTTGAATTATAAGAATTGTTCAATAAAAAAGTTGTGCGTGTGAGTGTAAGAGTCTCACTGTAAGTCTCTTCGTATGTAAGTAGGTGTGTCTGAGTGTAAGTGTGTAAGCGTGTTTGAAATCAGAACAATGAAAGGATTTTTATAGCATATAGTAGAGTAAAACCAAATAAGGTAGGAAAATCAATGGCACACAAATAAGGTATGAAAAATCAACTAACCAATCAATTAGGGTTAACATAAACCAAGTAATGGGACAGAATCACGTAAGTATTACTTAAATTAAGGAGAATCTTTCACGGAATAAATCAGCAGACAAGATTATGGCTAAATAAGGTAAGCAGTAAGTCTAGAAATCAATAATATATCAGCCCCAATAATCAAAGCACAAAAATCAGGCTAGTAATGAATCAAGGAAAGTAGCACCAATTACTAATCACACATAAGGAAAGAATAGGTAAATGTCTGATAAGGAAATATCGCTATTAACACAATCTCAAACCCTAATTTAAGCAATAAAATCAATTAACATGCTAATTTATAGAGCTGAGTTAAACAGACAAGAACAGTGAAACAAATAGTCGAATTAATTGAAACCCTACGTCGTAAAAGCATGGAGATGAAACTCAAGCAAAAGAAATCAGTCGAAAAGTAAAGAAGAAAATCGGAGTTGAACATTTAAATTTTTTAAACATTTTTTGTAGAAATCCCTTAAAAATCGAAACCCTAGCTTTTAGGGCAAAATGAAAATCGGTTAACAATAAGAGCAAAAAAAAAAATCTTTGAGGAAAAATGCCAACCAGACAAAACAATACTTCAGATCTATAGAGATTTGAACAGATCCAAACGGAAAATAGCTAAGTTTATGAAGATAAACAGAAGCGAATCAAATCTGGTTTGAACCAGAGATTTGAAACCATAGAAACACGAAAGTGGTAGTACTCACAGACATAGGGGTGAATACAGACGGATTAGTCGAGAAAGAGAGATTTTGAATCAAGTCTGGTTAGAATCTCTTGAGAATCCATCAAGTAGCATGAGAATCACAACACCAGTAGAGAGATGAGGTGGGATAAGGCCTGAAATCGCAAGAGAACCCCATGAATCGAAGGAATATGAGTGACGACGGGCTAGGGCTAGAAGGGGGTGAGAGAGAAGAGGGAAAAAAAGTATTCAGAGGCGACGAGTTGGGGGAATGAGGGTAGGGTTTAGGATTAGTGTAATTAAAAAAGGAAGGTTGATCCTGGACCGTTGATCTTCCGAGATCAACGACCAGGATTAAATCTAGGTTGGGTCGGGTTATGGATATGGGTTATTGGGTTGGTTTAATTAGGCTGGGTAGGTTATTGGGCTGGAGTCCAAAAATTAATTAAAAATGGGCTATCTTTTAAATACCCATTTAATCTAATAAAATAAAATTAGAAAAATAGTTAATAAATGATAAAAAAAAAATGCTATTTGTGTATGAAAATGATTTAAAGTAATTATTTGGATATTGAAAAATAAAAAGTCATTTTTGTGTAAAAATAAAGTAATTATGCACACATGGGCTATTATTGCAAAGTTATTAAAATTATAACCTAAAGAGGTAAATATAATTATGCATAGAATAATTAAAGCTTAATATAAATATAAAATGATAAAAATTAAGCAGTAAAATTATTATAAAATCATTTGTGATGCAATTAGTAATTATTTAGATAATAAAATGATGGAATAAATTAATTTAAAATCCTTTAACATTACATAAACTTATGAAAAAATATTAATTGATGCTCATGTATTATTTTGAAAATATATATGCATTTTGAAAATAATATAGGAAAAAATTGGGTATCAACAACAATACCATTAGACAACTACTCTCTAGTGGTGTTATCACGATTGACTACGTAAAGCCAAGAGATAACGTGTCAGATCCACTTATAAAAGGCCTATCTAGAGAGGCAGTTGAAAGATCATCAAAGGGGTTAAGGCCTAGGACAAGTCATCATGGCGGTAACTCTACCTAGCAGACTAGAGATCCCAAGAGCTAGGTTCAAAGAGACCAAAAAAAGTTATGAATGACGGTTCAAAATTGTCAAATAACTCAACACATTCTCGTGATGAAGACAATGTTCAGAAATAGAGGTAAAGCATTTAGGCTTTTTGATGAGTTAATAAAGCTTAAAGTCTTTTAATGATTTTCTAAGTCTGGCAGGATATGACCAGATAGTGTGTCTATAGGATTACACGTTTAGAAATCATCTATGTGAGTGTGAAGTGTAAGCCGCTTCAAGGAGAATGAATGTAAAGGCCCATTCTCTAAGCATTCATGAAACCAGGCGGTGTTCATAGCTGAAACGAACACAACCGTGAGAATCATAGATAGTTAAGGGTTGATTGTGTGACTTATGTTGTCTAGGTATACAACAAAGCTCGACGGTTCAAAGATATCAAATATACCATTTGACCAAGTATATCCGATATAAGTTCACTAGGCAAAGTTCAAAGGGAAACCTATTTATCCAGATGCAATTAATTCTTGCATGTAAAACACACACGGTTCATGCATTCCTTTATTTTATAGCTATTACTCATTCATGTGGGGGATTGTTGGGCTTTTTAAGCTTGGTTTAACTTAAAGAAGGTGAATGGGAAATGGAGGGAAAATAAAATATTTGAGTTTCCTTCTTTGGCAAAGGAACATTGTCCCATATTGGAGGAAGAAAAGATTTTTGATGGTTATATATACAATTGCTCTTCTTCTAGGTCTTAAAGAGTTAAGAAGAAGGCAAGCCTCGCGCCATCGTCGCCGTCACTCGCTCGGCTCGACTTCGGCTTCAGATTCGGATTTGGTCAAAGATTGATTGATTAATCTTTTTGGAAAAAATTTCTTTCAATTAATTTAATTAATTAACGAAAACTCAATCCAGAATAACCCAGGACCCGCGATCCGACCCGGTCCGATCTATTTTTTTCCCGTATTATTTTAAATCCATTTTCCCGTAATAGTTCAAACAAAATATTCCCAACAGCCATGGTTATTTCTGAAAGGTTGCAAACCTTTTCAGAAACAGTGCCAGAAAGTCTATAAACATGCTTTGAATCCCAGAATCTTTCCTTACGAAATTTTCTCATTATCTTCTTCTTCTTCTTCTTCTTCTTCTTCTGCACAATAATTTTCCAGTGTGTTTTACGACCATTGAGTGGTTCGAAGTTCACCGTTTTATTTTTGGTACCAATACATTGCTGAGTTAAATTGTCCTATCATGGGAGGATAATATTCCAGCACCTCAGGTACTTGAGGAAAATAATTTCCTTAAGGACACATTGTGCATTTAGTGGGGTTGATTTATTCCGATATTATTTTTTCAGAATTTATTTTATCATACTAATTCTACTAACTTTTTGTTTCTGTTTCTATTTCAAAAAGTTTACTGTATTTATTGTTTATTACAACAATAGAGGTTGAATAACAATATTGTATGTTAGTTTTCGCCTTTAGGTTAAAAAAGATAATGGCTGAATACATATGCGGGCGCTTAAACTTGCCAAGTTTTTTTCACTTAAATACCTATACTATACTTTGTTCCTATTGAGAACTTGACCTCTAAAAAGTGTGTGCCAATTAGACACACTCTTTTGAGTTGGTAGAGCGCGTGCACAACACAGATTCTAGGAGCGTGACATAATAGAAACTTCTTACTCTTTGAAAACTTATCCTTCCATCTTTCTCTCCCACAACGGCCATCGTAGAACCTCGCCGGAGCATGGCCACAATTGTTTTTAAAATCCCTTTACAGGCGCCAGACTTCCCCTTCTTTAATCATCACTGACCAACCTTGTCTTCCACCTTTAACACCGCCATCCCTCTATCACTGCAACACTAGACCAGCCGCCCCCGTCAATGTGATGACCCAAGGGGTCATTTTATGAATTAAGACTCCGTTCTAGGCTTACTAGCCATAAAAAGACTAATTATAATTACGTCGATTTATGTGCATAGTCCGGGCGTAAAACCGGAAAGCTTGTATGTGAAAATATCTGTGTTCCGACAGTCCCGAGATGTCCGAAGTAAAATATGGGACTTGGGCGTATGCCCGAAAATGAATTTCGAGGTCCCAAACCTTAGACATTAATTTTTGAAAGAAATTATTTTGCTGAATTATTAATGAAATAAAGAAAAGAATTAATGTTTGAAACTATTGACTCGGGATTGTATTTTGGTTCCAGAGCCCAGTATAGATTTTTTATAGTATTTGAATACTAAATGTGAATTTGGTGAGAATCGAAGTTTATTTGACGTGATTCGGGCGTACGGTTGAGAAATAGTGAAATTGAAATGTTCTTGAAAAAATGATGAGTTTTGAGGTTTAATTCATAGTTTTACATGATATTTTCATGATTTGATCGCACGAGCAAGTCTGTATGATGTTTTTATACTTGTGTGCATATTTGGTTTATAGCCCCGAGGGCTCGGGTGAATTTTGAATAGGTTTGGGTTGTGTTGCGCACGTTCTTTCTTATGCTTTGACGTCGTTTCTTCAAGCATGAATGATATCATATTGAAAAAATGAGCTCTAATTTCTATTTAATGAATTATTATATCCGTATCGTAATTACGGACCGGTAGAAAAAAGAATCGTTGAATTTGGACATCGTATGAGGATTTTATGGTCAATTTACTAAGGTTGCCAGATTTTTCAGATTAATTACGAAATTGCCACTGGCATCGTATTTAAAAATCTGCACTATTTGCAAATTAAAACCTAGATATCTCATTCATTATAAGGTTAAATTGAATGATTCAAAAGCCTAACTTTACCATAATTTCATAGGGAATCTATTGGAGACATAAAAATTGAGTTTCGGGATCGTTTAGTACGAGAAACGAGGTAGAATAACTGACAGAAAAATATATAAAACTAGGGTTTGTTCATTCGATCATATTTTGAGTTGGGGAGCTCGGATTTGGGAGATTTTCACCATAGGAATTGGGGTAAGTGTTCTCTACTCATTTTTTTTGTTATATTTTAATTACCCAATATTTTTCATCACTTTTAAATCAAAAACTAAGAATTTTCGTGGTAAAAATTGAGGGTTTGTGTAGAATTAGGGAATTTTGTAAACATCGAATCTTTACTCGAATTGAGGTCGGATTTAGATAATTATATATTCGGGCTCGTGGGTGAGTGGGTAAACGTAATTTGGTCCGAACCCCGAGTTTGGACCAAGCGGGCCCAGAGTCGGATTTTAACTTTTTTTGAGAAAACTTAGGGAAAATTATAATTTTCAGTAAAGTTAGTTCCTTTAGCATTAATTAATGATATTAATTTAATTATGGTTAGATTTGAGTGTATTGGAGGTGAATTCAAGAGGAAAAGCTATAATTGAACAGTGAGTTGCCTCCGAAGTTGAGGTAAGTGCTTGGTTTAACCTTGACTTGAGGGAATAGGAATCTCCAACTCAATTGTTATGTGAAATTGCATGTGTGTGGTGTATAGCTGAGGTGACGAGTATCTATGCACCACCAAATTGTCTTCTTACATGATCCCTTCCCCGCTTCCAAATTTAATTGCTCATGTTTTAATTGTTTCATGTCCATTGTTGTTTCTATGATTACTTGGCTTGTTAATTTATTGTTAAGTCTGGTTGCAATTATTTTTGAAAAAGTATTAGTGTTTTTCTTGGTTTTATTGCGGTACATCAAGATTGAGCGGGTTGACATTGCTTTATGAGATATATATGTATTCTTGTTGGTTCTATTTTTGTGATGATATCGATGATTTTATGAAAAGTACGGTTTTCTGTTTACAAATGTTGAGATGAAAGTGTTGTGAAAGGCTTGGCCTGAATTATGAAAGTTTTTGATAAATAAATAAATTGATAGTGATAAGGGTAGATAAACGATGGTGATAAGGATGGATAAATGAGAGTGATAAGGGTAGACATGTGAAGTAAATGATAGTGATAAGGGTGGACAGGGGAAATAAATGATAGTGATAAGGGTGGACAGGTGGGATCGGGTTGCACGCCACAATAAGACAGTGATGAGGGAGGATATTTATGTTTTACTTGTGAGCATGAGATTTTTCACCCACCATATACTCCTACAAAATTCAATAAAATAAATTAATTTCACAAATTTTTATTGAATTTTAGTGTTAATTGTGAATTATTTTTGCATTGCATATTCATAATTCATCATTTAAAATTATTTAAATTTGCGTAATTAGGCGCATAATTATTATCAAGGAATTATATATTCATTATTTGTAATTAATTGAATAAAATAACAAACGGATGATGATTATTTGATGTAATGTAGTTTTAATAACTAATTGCTAAATTTAGTCATTTTTCCGAACAAATTGTGAAAACTGTTTTCTTTTAAAATATATGAGTGTCAAACTAATTATTTTAACCTTAATTTATTTACCAATTAATCTATAATTAGACTAAGTTAGAATTAATTAATACATTTTGTGGAGTTTTTAAGTTAATTTAAATTAATTAAGTAGTTTAGATTAGTTTAAAAACAGAATTAAGTCGGACCTGGGCTAGAAATACCCAGGCCCAATCCCTATCTTTATACACTCAAATGACCCAGCCCAAATCCCATAGCCCACCCGGCCTGCCCCTACACTACCCAAACGACCCCGTTTC
>MDKI01201674.1:0-19332 GCA_005239505.1 Nicotiana paniculata | reverse complement strand
ATATATATATATATATATATATATATATATATATATATATATATATATATATATATAAGAATCTGATATTAGAGGGAGCTTTAGAAGTAGAATTTGGTTCTGGGGTTTGCAAGCCAAGGTTGAAGGAAGAATCTTCAGTCAGAATTTTGTTAACGGGATTATATGGATTGAGGTGACGTGACATCATCCATGGGTATGTGTATGGTTAATTATACAGTTATTTTGATGTTTTCAAACGATTCTTAGCATGTTCGAGGACACATATATTTAAGTTGGGAAAAATATAACGACCCGACCGATTTGAGCTTTGGCATTTCGTTCGGCGGTTTGAGACCTTGAAAAGCTTCACTTGATTCCGTTTGACTTGCATGTACGGTTGGGATTTATTTTCAAGAGGTTCGGATTTGTTTTCGAGGAATAATTCTCCTTTCGAACGACTTAAGTTGGAAGAATTGACCAAAATGTGACTTTTGAGTAAACGACCTCAGATTATTGATTTGATAATTCCAATAGATTCATACGACAATTTTGAACTTGAAGGTACGTTTGAATTTAAATTTGGATGTTCCTAAAAGATTTTGGCCCCATTTGTCAAAAGTTGGCAAGTTCAAGAATTTGAGAGTTCATAAGTTTTACTGGGTAGACTTGGGTATTATCGGACTGTGATTGGTATTTCGGGACTCTGGGTTGGTTCATTTGGTTTGTTGGGACTTATGTACATTGTTTGATTATATTCTGGAATGTCTAACTGTGGTTCAGACGTATTCGACAAAGTTGTAATGTTTGAAACTTAAGAGATTGATTTTGATTGGTAATTCTTGATTTTGATGTTATTCTAGTATTTTGAGAATTTGAATAATTTTGGATGATGCACACAGACTTGTTGGTGTTAATGAACGTGGTCTTGTGGGGCTCGATAGTGTTTCAAGTTGATTTCGGACCATTTGAGTGCATGTTGGCATTGCTTGTTTTTGGAAGGGGATCTAGTGCATCACACTTGTAGCCTGGATCAGCGCACCTGCGGAGCCGCATATGCGAGTCTTTGTGCATAGAATCGAGAGTAGGAAGTTTTCCAAGTGGATTGCATCTGCACTGGAGTTGCGCAGGAACGGGACCGCTGATGCAGGGTTACTTGCGCATAAGCATATCTACAGATGCAAAATTTTGTCGTAGAAGCGAGAGGTCAGCTAATTAAGTGAATCTCGCATCTGCAAAGGTTTTTCCATAGAAGCAACATCACAGAAGTGAGCATAATGGTCGCAGATGCAGGAATAGCTGGTATAAGCTTATATTTCAAAGGTTTGATCTATTTTAACTATTTTGTATTTTGAAGATCGGTTCGATACAATATTTGGGGAAAAATTCATCATCACTTGAGGGTAAATGATTTCCACTTAATTTTGATATTATATCTTATCTTCCCATTGATTATTGCACATAGATTATGGGATTTGGAAAGGAAATTTGGGATTTTTTCCTACACTTAAGAGAGTGTATTTTAGGGATTTGAGTACCGATTTGAACTCAGTTTTAGAAATTAATTACATATTTTGACTCGATAGTTTATGGGTCATAGGATTTTGGTATTGATTTATGGTTTCAGGCACATGATCTCGGGTTGACGTTTGTTAACTTTTGAGAATTTATTCAATGATCGAAGTTTTATTGATTGGGATCGCTTCCTATGGCATTGTTCACTTCCTTGGATGATCTATCGCTTTTATTTGCGCGATTGGAGGGCTAAATCGAGGTTTTGACATGATTCGAGGTTGAAGACTAGCCCGTATGAGGTAAGTATCTTGCCTATGCTTAGTTTGAGGGTAATTTCCTTGTTGGTTATAGTATTTGTTATGTGTTGGGATAACACATATGTGAGGTTTCGAGCGTATATGTGTGCATTGTGATTATTCAAGATCCAGGTAGTTCTTAGGCCATTTTATGACTTTTTTTTGCTATCATGCTCCTTTAATATTGTATTTCTCCACCTTTATGACTATGTGGACTACAATTCAGGCTAGAAATCATGTTTAGGCTATGTTCTTATATGTTTGAGATATGACATTGATGTTTTTGTTATGTTGAGTTGTTTGCCTTGATTGTAGTCTTATTTTTCAGTCATGATATTATATCTGCATGTTATGCCTCGGTCTATGTGCACTTTTTATACGTTATTATTTTTTGTGACATGGGTTTGAGCTTAGTTGTGTCACATTGTTATATTCTGTGCAGTATTTTGATATTGGTACTGTGAGATGTGATTATATTGAGACTTAAGCGGATTGATAACTGATCTTGGGCCATAGAGTCGTATTGTCATAATGAGGTGATGTGTGCTTCAGGCCTTATTAGGCTGAGTTATAATTATCGTTGACTTTGATCCAACCAGCGCGTGGGCTAGGATCCCCCCTCTGAATCCAGGTGACAACCTATGATACTTTGGGCTATATAAGTGCATGCACACGTTACATTCTGGGTGAAAGACTCATGTCAGGAACCCGTATCCTGAGTGTATGTATCTGTGTGTGAGGATCCACGAGCATCTTGTCACGCATTGTGGGAGTATTAAGACTATGATAGAGGGGTAATTTTTTGCCAGGCACTATGAATGTGCTGAAATTTTGTGTATTGGATATTTAAATAATGATGTTTACTGATTTTGCATGTATAATTGACATGCAGACACAGAGTTGTAATTTTTCTCATGCTAAATGGTATTTGATGTCTCCACTTGATATTTTGAGCTTCATATTAGAGTTTCATCTTGTCAAATTGTAACGACCCGGCCGGTTATTTTGAGTATTTTATCCTTGTTCTCCCTATTTGATGTTTTACATATGTGTATATGTGATATCAAGACTTGCTAGGGTGGTTAGTTTGATTTCAGGAAAGTTTCAGAGTCAATTGGGATACTTAGTCCCAAGGTTGGAAACTTAAATTGTAAGAGTTTACCGAAGTTTGACTTTTATGTAGACGACTTCGGAATGGAATTTTGATGGTTACAATAGCTTTATATGGTGATTTTAGACTTAGGCGTATGTCCGGATTTGGATTTGGAGTTTCGAAGGTTCATAGGTATGACTGGGAGTTCACTTTGTTAATATCGGGTTTGGATTGTAGTTTCGAAAGTTGGAATAAGTCTTTTGTGTCATTTGGTACTTGCATGAAAAATTTGAGGTCACTCCGAGTTGATTTGATATGGTTCGGCATTTGTTAGGCTTGAATTGAGGTGCAAATCGTAGTTTTGATATTGTTTGGTGTGATTTGAGTCCTCGAGTAAGTCTCTGCCACGTTTTGGGATTAGTTGGTGTTATTAGATGGGGTCCCAGGGGCCTCGAGTGTGTTTCAGGTAGAGTTCAGACCATTTTTGGACTTAGTTATATTGTAGAAAATTCAAGGCTTCTTGTGTTTCGCACCTGCATGGGGCTTGCCGTAGATGTGGAGCCGCATATGCGGCCTTTTAAGCACATATGTGAGGAGGAGGCTGGCAGAGGAAGTTCGCAGTTGCAGACCATGGAGCAGAGGTGCGCAAGAGCTTCCGCAAAAGCGGAGCCGTAGATGCAGCTTAAGGTCCGCAGAAGCGGCTGGTCGGGAAGTAAATGACTTCCGCATCTGCGATGGATCTTCCGTAGATGCGGTATTTCAGGTGCAGCATAGAGGACCGCAAATGCGGTTTTGATGGACAGAATATATATATCGAGGGTTTGATCTTTTTTCTCATTTTTTGGAGTTGTTGAATTCTGTTGGTGGCGATTTTTGGAGGGTTTTTCATCACAGTTGAAGGGGTATGTTTACCCAATTTTCGTGTTAAATATTAATTACCCATAGATTATTACCCCTAATTACATGAATTAAATGTGGGATTTGGGGTTTTTTGAGCTATGATTTTTTAGAGTGAGATTTTATGATTTGAGGGTTGATTTGAGGTTGGAAATGGATAAAACACATATATTTGGACTCGTACTGGAATGGGTGTTCGAAATATATGAGTTTTGTCTAGTTTGGTTCCAGTATACAAGCCTAGGGTTGAATTTTTTGGTTGATTTTTTTATTTTGGTTAAATATCTTAGCTTTATCATTTGGAATTATTTTCTATCGCTTTTATTGATGATATTAAGTTATTTTTGGTAGATTTAAGCCGTTCAGAGGTTGATTCACACCGAAAAGGATTATTGAGGTAAATATCTTACTTAAACTCTGTTGCGGCACTGCCTAAATTATTTATGATAGCTACGTCCTATGTGTGGCCCACATGTGCATGGTTGAGCCCATGTGTGTGCATTGGGCTATTATTCATGATGATAGTAGTTCTTAGGCTAGGATGTGCCTTGAATTGGGCTATTATTCATGATGACAGTAGTTCTTAGGCTAAGATTTATGATGTGATGTTTCTTATATTTGTAACCCTGTTGTGAGCTATTTGAACCATGTTTGAGGTTACATAAAGGTTAATCTCCTAATTAAACTTGATAATTTCCACTTCCGTGATGATTTTCCTAATTTGAGCTTTGATAGCACACTTTGCACATGCATATACCTTAGGAAGTCATGTATACCAGTCTAGGTATATGAAATATGATATTTACTGATCATATACATGTATTCTTGTTTATTTTCTTTCTGTGTGGTATGATTTGGACTGGTAGCGCGTGACCAAATCATGCAGTTTGTGATATTGAGCTTGTGACTGCGCCGGGTGAATTATGGTATTGAGCATCTGATCACGCCAGGCAGATTATTATATTGAGTTTGTGACCATGTCGGGCGGATTATGATATTAAGCATGTGACCATGTTGGACAGATTATGATATTGAGTCTGTGACTATACTAGGCGGATTATGATATTAAGCCAGTGACCATGCCGAAGGGATTATGATATTGAGCATGTGACTATGCCGAGCGGATTGTGATATTGAACCTGTGACCACGTCGGGAGAATTATGAATATTTTCATGTGACTACATCGTGTAACGTGTGGATATGGATCCTTCCCCCTAGGGTCACCCTCTCATTTTTAACCTTGATGGTGTATACGTGGATTGAGAAAAATTGATCAGTGGTTTGGTTTGAGTATTGAGATTCTGAGGAAGGTCTAGCCAGTGTTTGATTGGTTATTTTATTTTATCTGCTTGAAATTTCCTTGATTGTTTACCTGATTTATTTGCATATCTCCTCTATATTGTGGATTGTTGACAGAGCAGAGTATGTTAAGAAATTATGTGCGAACTAAGGTGGTTCTTTTTCGGATTTATGACTCGCTCATATTATTGTGCAGTAATTGTTAAATTCATGAACTGTATAGGTGATTAACAAGTATCATTATAATTCCTGCTTGTTTTAGCTCGCCGAGGTTAATTATGATACTTGCTGAGTACATGGGGTCCATTGTACCAATACTACACTCTGCAGTTAATTGTGTAGATCCAGGTGTTGGACCGAGCCACCAGTAGCGGAGTTTTTCTTGCTTGGTTATCCAAGAGGCAAAGTAGAGGTGCATTTCAACCGTAGGCTTGGCGTCTCTTTTTATTTTGCACTGCTATCTTTTTTCAGACAGTATTGTTATTTGCATTTCAGACTTGTATTTTTGTTTTAGAGCTCATGACTCTGTATTTACCGATTCCAGGGGATTTGTTTTGTATCGACGTTGTTGTTTTTGTTATTTGGTCTTAGACTTGTACCATTTCTGTTAATTCAGTATTTATATTTTGTTTTGTTATGCTTCGCTTGACTAGAAAGCAAGTTAGGAGCCATCACAGCCAGTTGATGGTTTAGGACATAACAAGTTGGTATTAGAGCCCTAGGTTCATAGGTTCGACATGTCATGAGAAAGTTTAGTAGAGTCTTGCGGATCGCTACGGAGATATCTGTACTTATCTTTGAGAGGTTACCAAAAAGTTAGGAAAACTTCACTTTCTTGCATTCTTGTCGTGCGAATTTGTTGTTTTTGAAATTTGATCCTTTACTAATCTATTCTCTCACAGATGGTGAGGACTCGTTCAATCGGATCAGGTATGTAGTTACTAGTACCATTAAGTAGGGCTTTGAGAGGCGGGGGTCGAGGTCGAGGCCGAGGTGGGGTTTCCACTACAACTAGAGCAGCAACTGTGGAGCCACCAGTCGCTCTAATGGAGGAGAAGGTTCCAGATACTGTTGAGCCGGTAGGACCACCTCAGACAACGACAATACCTATTGTTATACCTGGTATTCAAGAGGCTTTGTCTCAGATTTAGAGATTTTGCACGAGCTTGGCTCATGCTGTTACGATACCAGTTGCACCAGCTACCTCACAGGGCAGCGAGGAATCACAAACTCCTGTCATGCGGTACACTAGAGAAGGTAGTTCAGGGTTATCAAATACCAGGGGTGTTACCCGTTCAACTAGTTGTTGCTACTCGGGCTGAGGTTGGTACACCTATGAACAGATGGAGAGAATAAGAGGTTGGAGCGTTTTTAAGAGGTTCGATCCTCTAGATTTCAGTGGAAGAGAGTTAGAATATGCTTAGAGTTTTCTAGATCAGTGTCGTTAGATTCTTCGCACAACAGGTATTGTGGACATCAGTGGAGTTGCCTTTACTACTTTTAGCTAACTGGGGGTTTCCAGAGAAGTTTGTTCCATAAAATCACAGATAGGAGCTGTGTAGGTAACTTGAGAAGCTATTTTAGGAGGGTATGGCTGTGACCAGTACGAGAAGAGTTTCGCAGATTTGGCACATCATGCAGCATGGCTAGTTCCCACTAAGGGGGAGAAGATCAGGAGGTTCATTGATGGCCTTATCTATGGTCTACGTTATAGTTTGTCTTGAGAGGCTGAGATAGATGACAAGCTTTACCAGGTTTTTGATATTTCTAGACGCTTGAAGCAGGTTTGTAGGCTTGAGTGTGAGGAGCGGGAGGCTAAGAGGCCTCATGGTTCAGGTGATTTTATGTAATACTCGACCTAGTGTTTAGAGCTTTAGAATTCCATTCAGTGGTTCTAGGGCGTGAGTGGATTCATATTGTGTATTATTACTTGTGTGCATGCCCATATTCGATTTTGAATGTTTTGGGATTGATTTGGATAAGTGATTCTCATTTTAGAAGCTTAAGCTGAAAATGTTGACCGAGGTTTGACATTTGTGAAAATGATCCCGAAATGGTGTTTTGATGGCTCTGATAGGTTTGTATTGTGATTTTGCACTTGGGCGTATGCCCGGAATTTAATTTGGAGATCCTAAGGTTGATTTTGTATTTTGTCGAAAGTTGTCTTATAGGTTGACTTTATGGTTATCGGGTTTGGGTTTTGAATTTAGGACTTGGAATAGGTTCGCTTTTTTATTTGGAACTTATCTGAAAATTTGGCGTCATTCTAAGTTGATTTGATAAGAATCAGATGCATGGATGTGTTTTTAGATGTTCTTGAGTTCCAATGTAAATTTCATGTGCTTTGAGGTTCGATTCGTGGTTTTGGTGTTGTTTTGATCGCAATAGCGAGATCATATGATATTTTTAGACTTGTGTTGATGTTTGGTGTGGACCTAGGTCTCTGGTGAATTTCGTACGCGTTTAGAGTGTTTGAAAGAGTTTAATTTTTTTCTAGTTTTAGAATAGATGCTTCAGGTCTCGCAAATGCGAGATATGGTTCGCATTTGTGAGGTAAGGGTCACATAGGCGAGGTTGGTTGGGGACGACATGGTTCGCTTTGTGAACTTCTAAAGCATTTGTGATTAGGCTTCTGGGCAAGGTTGGTCACAATTGTGATCATTTGATCGCTTTTGTGGAAGGGGCGACTTCGTAAATATGTATCGCATATGTGACTTTCCCTGGGTTGATCAGGTGCCGCATTTGTGATGATTTGTCACTGGGTCGCATTTGCGACATCTGCACCTAAACATAAGGGCTGGGAAGATAGGATTTGAGTCTCATTTTCATATTTTTGAACCCTAGACTCGGTAGGAGGCAGTTTGGAGATGGTATTTTCACATACAACCATTGGGTAAGTGATTTGATCAATGTTTTATTATATTCCATGATTATGTATGAGATTTAACATCTAAATCATGATATTTGAAGGGAAAATTTGGGGATCTTTTTCTATGTTTTGAAAAATAAAAAATTTGAGATTTGAGAGTCCAAATGGACTCGGATTTGAAACAAAATACATATATGGACTCGTGGGGTTATGGGTAGTCAATATCTACCCTTGGACCCAAGTTTTGACTGGGAGATCTCGGGGTTGACTTTATTGACTTTTGGGAAATTGTGTAAAGATCTTAAATCTATTTATTGCAATTAATTTCTATTGCATTATTTGATGTTATTAACTCCTTTTTTATTAGTTTTGAACCGTACGAAGGAAAATTTTAAAGGAAAAGCTATTTTTGAGTATTGATTTGGCCTAGTTGAGGTAAGTATCTCACCTGACTCTATGTGGGGGGGGGGGGGAACTACCCCATAGGGATTGGAATAATTGCACTATTTGAATTACGCAGAAGACGTGTACACGAGGTGACGACTATGTACACGACGTTATATGTGGAAAAGGATCGGTTTAGACTCTAAAGTTTCTTATATGCATTTAATTAAAGTTGCCATATCATGTTATATCTTACATTGTCGAGTTCACTCTTACATGCTTTAGTTGAAGTCATTATTACATGTTATCTCTTTCATTCTTGAGTTATTCTTTTTTGAAATCGTTATTGCATGTTATATCTCTCATTGTTTATTTATTATTATTTGAAATCATTATTAATTGTTACTCTTTCATTGTTGAGTTTATTCTTCTGTTTCATTGGGTTGTTGTAATGCTTGTGTTGATTTACTTATTGTACTCTCATGTTATTGTCGTGGTTATGCCCGGTGTTGTTGAGTCGTCGACTATGTATTGTTGTTATGAAAATGTTGTGGCATATGGGCACGTGTGATGCGAGTTGTTGTCTGGTTGTGTTTTGGCACATGTTGAATTGTTGAGAAGATTGTCGGGGTGTTTGCACATGAGTTGTCCGTGATATTGTTATTATTGATATTTGCACATATGGCGAGACAAGAGGGGCTATATATGGTGGGTTTTCGCATGTGGCAAGACAAGGTGGGATAATTATTGATGCGCGTGTGCCGAGACAAGGAGAACATTTATTTTATTGTTTTGCACGCGGTGAGACAAGGGGGGATATGCCGAGAATGATTTGTGATGGCCTGGAGGCATCGTTATTGATGATATCCGTGTGGTGGTGTGACTTCCTTGTGTGTGTCATTCATATTACGGGTTTTGTTGGGTCGTTTCCTGTGTGCTACTCGGTGTGTTATTTTGCATGAGGACTTGAGCTGTGATAGTACACTCGCGCAACTATACACCATAACATGTGGCCTATATCAGTCTAGGAGTATGAATCTTGATCTTGATGTTTATTGGTCATGTTTGTGTGGATTGGACTGGTTGAACGTGAGTTGTGCGTGCGGATATTAGGTATTGTGGCTATTGGCACATGAGTTATCCGTGTGGATATTAGGAATTGTTGCTATTGGCATGTGAGTTGTCTGTGCGGATATGAGGTATTGTTTCTAGTGGCACATGAGTTATCCGTGCAGATCTGATGTATTAATTCTATAGGCATGCGAGTTGTACGTGCGATGGTGATTGATAATGTGAGCACGAGATTCCACATGATCATGAATCATGATTTGTGATTATGAGGTGTGGTACCTCAAGGTTATATGTAGACATAGTGATAGAACGATTTGATTATTTGGTTGTCATTTGTTTTCCTTAGTTGATTTCCACTGGTACTTTAACTGTGTTCTGATTACTTGCTGCAATATCACGTGTTTACTTCTTATTGTTATTTGTTCATTCTACTTTCCATTGCTAGCTATATGTTGTTATTCCTTCCATGTTTAGCTTCACAATGAGTTATTTCGCTGCTAGATTTATACTAATATCTTGCACCGATTACTTTGTTTAGTGGGTGTTTTGACTTGGAACTCGTCACTACTTCACCGAGGTTCATTTTGATAGTTACTGGGTACCAGTATGGTGTTATCATGCTATGCGTCTGCATATTTTTGTGCAAATCCAGGTACTGCAAAGCAGGTCATTATTTAGCTGGCAGAGATTTGCTATGGAGACTTCAAGGTGTACATGCCATTGTGTTCGCAAGCCTCAGAGTCACCTTCAAGAGTTTTACTTCATTCTATTTATTTTTACTCCAAATAGTTATGTATATTATTTTAGTACTCTCAGTAAAGCTTATGACTCTGTATTATCGATTTTGGGAAATGTATAACTATTAACCGCTTTTAGTAATGTTATGTCATTTTTCCTGTTCTATTTGATGACTAGATGAATTAAATATGTTGTTAACTCAACATGTGTTAGTATTACCTAGTCCTAGGGTCTAGGTGCTATCATGATCCTTAAGGTGGGATTTTGGGTCGTGACAAGTTGGTATCAAAGCTCTAGATTCATAGGTGCTACGAGTCATAAGCAATTATAGTAGAGTCTTGCGGATCGGTACAGAGACGTCTGTAATTATCTTCTAAAGGCGACGAAACTATTAGGAAACTTTACTTCTTTCATTCCTGTCATGCATATTTATTAATTTCGAAGTTTGAGCCTTGTCATTATATTCTCTCACAAACGGTGAGGACATAAGCTGTAGTTACTAATGATGCCGCCCCTAGAGCCGGTGTTTCTAGAGGTCGGGGCAGAGGTAGAGGGCGAGGAGGAGCATGTGCTACAGCTAGAGCATCTGCTAAAGTAGTAGCTGAGGAGACACCAATAGCTCCGGTTAGGGAGCAAGCACTTGAGATGCATGTTGCTATCCCTGGACTTCAGGAGACTTTGGCACATTTCCTAAGCATGATTGGTACACTGGATCAGGTGGTCTTGATCCCAGTTGCACCAGCTACTTCACAAATTGAGGAAGGAGCCCAAACTCCCGTAGTTCGTACTCTAGAGCGGCGGGTTCATGTTGGTCAGATTCCAAGTGTTGTGCTAGTAGAGCCCGTTATCGCAGTTCAGCCTAAGGTCAGACCAGAGGCATCAGAGGAGGACCAAAGGAGACTTGAGAGGATCAAAAAGTATGACCCTCCTACTTTCAGTGGTGCAACTATTGATAATGCACATGGTTTTCTAGACAAGTTTCGCCGTATTCTCAACACCATGGGTGTTGTGGAGGTGAATAGAGTAGCCTTTACTACATTTTAGCTATCAGGGGCGGCATATAGGTTATGGTAGGCTAATCATGAGGGTAGGCCAGCTGATGAAGCTGCAACCACTTAGTCTCTTTTTTCAGTTATCTTTTTTAGGGTGTTTGTTCCTTAAACCCTCAGGAATGTGTGGCACACCGAGTTTGAGAAGTTGCAGCAGGGGGCTATGACCGTGTCTGAGTACGCTATGAGGTTTTACCTCATCATGCACCTGCTTTGATTTATAGTATTAGAGAGAGAGTCTGCAATTTATCGAGAGACTCAGTTATGGTCTCAGACTTGCGATGGAATAGGAGTTGGAGACTCATACTTCATTTCATCATGTGATAGAGATCTCTAGGAGGATCAAGCACATCCTTGATTTTGAGAGTACAGGGATGCTAAGAGACCTTGTAGACCTGGAGGATATTTTAATCCTTATTTTAGAGGCAGGGCGCCTCATGGTAGAGTCTTTGTAGGTTAGCCAAGTCAGTCTACACTTTAGGTTTCACCTGGTGCTTCAAATATTCATGGGTCCCATAATGCCCGTTCTAGACAGCTTCCACAACCAGGTCAGTTGAGAGGTCATTTTGAGTGTGGGGATACCAGGAACATGGTGAGGGATTGTCCCGGACTTCTGACGGGTGTACCAAAATGGGGTACTCAGGCTATGGGTTCAGATTCAGTTGCTACTACACCCGCACAACCAAGTGGAGATGGGGGACATGAGGGTACATGACGTCTATAGAGGGAGGCCCAGCCCGTTGTTATGCTTTTCCTGGTTGGACTGAGGTTTCTACACCAGATGCTGTCATTACATGTATGTTTTTGGTTGGTTATAGAGATGCATCAATATTGTTTCGATCTGGTCCCATTTACTGGTAAGATTCATCCTACCTTGATTCATATATGGTTGTGTTTCATGATTTTTGTATGTTTTTTATGTATTCACGCCAGTTGGGGGATTCTATTGTCATAGCCCATGTCTATCGTTCTGGTTTGGTCGCTATTGAGGGTCATAAGGGTTGGGTGGAATTTCAGTAAGTTAAAACAATATGTTTTGATGTGATTTCGGGATAGTTTGGCCTCGACTTGTGATTTAGGTGCTCTACATGTGTGGGAAGTCTGTTACGTGTCGTGGTTATGTTCTATGAAAGTTGAGTTAGTAGAAGGCTTTTAGTTCTCGGGGTGTTTACCTCACTTGTGATTCCATGTGGGAAATAGGAACCTTGTGTTCTTTTAGATATGTGTGTTTGTACTGGGCTATGTGCCACGGTGGGGCTATGGTAGAGTAAGATTCGTTGTGGTTGTTGCATATGTCTTGCCTCTTCCTTGTGGAATGGATTCGTAGTATGGTACCAATAGGGAGTTGTACTTGTTGGACTTGTTTTATAGTTCTTTCATGTGTTTCTCTTTCCATATTCAGTCATATTCGAATTATGCTTGTTGGCTTGGATTGCGATTTATGTGCCCAAGTGGCGTTTGCTGCGGCGTGTTAGTCGGGTGAGTAGTTATGAATTTCACATATTCTTACATCATTATCCATGTAGGGAAGGTTTGGAACAAGGTTCTAGTCGATATGAGGCTATTTACCTGTACTGGGTTTGGTAATGGATAACTATTGTGGAATAGGTTCGCTATCTTATATGGAACTTGTCTGCAAATTTTGGTGTCATTCTGAGTTGAATTGATGGGAATCGGGCGCGTGGTTGTGTTTTAGAAGTTCTTTACTTTCGATGTAAATATCATGTGCTTTGAGGTCCGATTCGTGGTTTCAGACGTTATTTTAATGTTTTGATAGCGCGAGCAAGTTCGTATGATATTTATAGACTTATGTTGATGTTTGTGTGGTCCCCTAGGGCTCGACTGAATTTCGGACGCGTTTCGGACTGTTTGAAAGAGTTTTGGTTTTTGCCGATTTTAGAACAGGTGCTTCAGGTCTCGCAAATGCGAGATATACTTCGCATTTGTGAACCTCACATTTTCAAGGTAGGTTTGCATTTGTGAGTTTGGTTAGGAACTGCACGGTTCGCTTTTGCGAACTTTTAATCGCATTTGCGATTGGGCTTCTGGGCAGGGGTGCTCGCAATTGCGATCATTTGATCGCTTTTATGAAAGGGGAGGACTTTGCAAATGCGATGTCTGTGTCGCATTTTCGACTTACCCTTGGTTTATCAGGCGCTACATTTGTGATGATTTGTCCTCATTTATGAGGGTTCGTATTTGCGAACCTTGGGTCGGATTTGCGACATCTGCACCTGAACATAAGGGCTGGGAAGACGAGATTTGAGTCTCATTTTCATATTTTTGAACCCTAGACTCGGTAGGAGGGGATTTAGAGAGGAGATTTTCACATACAACCATTGGCATAGTGATTTTGATCAATTTTAGATTATATTACATCATTATTTATGAGATTTAGCATCTAAATCATGAGATTTGAAGGGAAATTTCGGAGAGTTTTGTCTATGTTTTGAAAAATAAAAATTTGAGATTTGAGAGCCGAAATTGACTCGGATTTGAAAACAAAGCACATATATGGACTCGCGGGGTTATGGGTAGTCAAGATCTACCCTTGGAACCGAGGTTGACTTTTATTGACTTTTGGGAAATTTCATAAAGATCTTAATTTTATTTATTGGAATTGGTTTCTCTTGCATTATTTAATGTTATTAAGTAATTTTTTGGTTAGAATTGAGTCGTGCAGAGTAGAATTTTTAAGGAAAAACTATTATTGAGTATTGGTTTGGCCTAGTTGAGGTAAGTATCTTGCCTAACTTTGTGTGGAGGAACTACTCTATAGGGATTGGTTTAATTGCACTATTTGTTACGTAGAAGATGTGTACACGAGATGACGAGTGTGTACATGGCCTTATATGTGGAAAATGATCTACGTAGACTCTGAGTTTTTTTATATGCATTTAATTGAAGTTGTCACATCATGTTATATTTTCCGTTGTCGAGTTCTCTCTTACATGCTTTAATTGGAGTCGTTATTACATGTTATCTTTTTCATTATTTCGTTATTCTTATTTGAAGTCATTATTAAGTGTTATCTCTCTCATTGTTACTGTTGTTATGGCAATATTGTGGCATATGGGAATGTGTGGTGCGAGTTGTTGTGTTGTGTGGTTGTGTTTTTTTCACATAGCTAATGTCCTAGGGACTAGGTTCCATCATGATCCCTAAGGTGGGAATCTGGGTCGTGACATTTAAGTAGTGCCTCATCTGGAAGCCAGTCACATTACAATAGAGGTCACCCTTTTAGGCTCACTTAGGAAGCTCGTCAGATTCCTCATGCTTCATGATTTGTAAAGTTCATACAGTTCTCGCCCAATTCAATCATCATTCAGTGCACTGTTGGCACAAAGTTCTTACCGTGCTCCATCTACTCAGGGTTCTACAGGAAGTTATTCGGATTATAAGGGTCAGCATCCTTAGAGGAGGGGTTGTTATGAGTGTGGAGACTTATGTCGATCGCCTTGAGTAGGGTGCCACAGTAGAGCTCGCAACCTGTGATCTCAGCACCAGAAACTACACCACCCGCACAACCAGCTAGGGATGGGGCTCAGTCAGTTTGAGGTATTCCAAGAGGAGGAGGTTGGTCAGGCCCACTGCTATGCATTTCCCGTCAGGCCAAAGGCAGTTGCTTCCGACGCCGTGATCAAAGGTATTGTTTCAGTTTACCAAAGGGACGCTTCAATTATTTGACCCTAGTTCTACTTACTCTTATGTGTCATCTTATTTTTCTCGTTATTTGGACATGCCTTGTGATTCTTAGATATGTTTGTTCATGTATCTACACCGGTGGGTGATCTATTATGATGGATCGTGTATATCGGTCGTGTTGGTCACCATTGTGGGGTTATGATATGAGAGTTGATCTCTTATTACTCTACATGGTATATTTTAACGTGATTTTGGGAAAGGATTAGTTGTCACCATATCATGCTATTGTTAATTGTCACACTAAGGCCGTGACATTAGCTATGTCGGGGTTGTCGAGGTTGAAGTTGAGAGGCTCCCTGGATCATGTTCCCAGTAGATTGATTTCATATTTGAAGGCTCAACGGATGGTTGAGAAGGGGTGTTTGTCTTATTTGGCCTTCATGAGGGATGTTTGTGTTGATACTCCTACCGTTGAATCAGGTTTGGTAGTGAGGGAATTCCCAGATGTGGCTTTTGCATCCATGCAGGCATACCACACGGCAAGGATATTGATTTTGGTATCGCATGGAACCAATGGAGTTGAAAGAGTTGAATAGACAGTTACAAGAGTTGCTTGATAAGGGTTTCATCAGGCCTAGTGTGTCATCTTAGGGTGCAGCGGTACTATTTGTGAAGAAGAAATATGATTCTATAAGGATGTGCATTGACTATAGGCAGTTGAATAAGGTTACTATCAATAACAAGTACCCACTATTGTGCATTGATGATTTGTTTGATCAGCTTCAGGGAGCTAGACTTGTACCATTTCTGTTAATTCAGTATTTATATTTTGTTTTGTTATGCTTGGCTTGCCCAACAAATGAGTTAGGAGCCATCACGACCCGTTGGTGGATTGGGCCGTGACACATATACCTACCTAATTGTATTTTGTGGAATTTGATGTCTTTACTGTTATATTTGAAAATCATGCCTATTTCTCTTCCTATTGTGTCAAGCTGACGTTGTTATTATTTGAGTTGCTTTTCTTCATCTGTTATTAATCTGTTGTTATATTTGTTGTTAGCCGTGAAAAGTGAGCATCAGAACTTGCCAAGCTCGTCACAGCTTTTATCCCGTGGTTAGACTTGCAACTTATTGAGTATATGGGTCAGTTGTACTCATACTACACTCATCACTATGCAGATCCAGGTGTTGCTGATAGGCGGTTGCTAGTGAGTTATACCCGAATTATCTTGGAAATTTTGAGGTAGCCCTGCCGTTTCATTGCAGGCCTTGGAGTCCCTTCCTTAATTTATGTTAATACTATTTAGTCGTTCGGACAATACTATATTTGATTCAGACCTTGTTTTTGCTTATTCTATAAAACTCATGCGCTCGGTGACACCAGATTTTTGGGTGGATCTCAGTTGTGTTGACATTTAGACTTCATTTGTTTATACCATTCCGCTACATGAGGCTACTTCATATTACGGTTGAAGTCTATTTTCGCATAATTATTGTTGGCTTGCCTAACAAGTGGTGTTTGATTGTTGGATTGCTTAGCAAGTTGTGTTAGGTGCCATCGTGGCTCCGGTGAAATTCTAGGTTGTGGCACTACGAAACTATATGCACTTTATGAGAATGTTTTATTAATATTTATTTAAATAAATAATAGCTTAAAATAACTATTATTTTTAACATTAATAACCTTAAATCTTAATATTTTAGCAATCTGAAAATAATTGTGAGCTCCTGAGTGTGATTTCTATACAATTTGCTTCAAGTTTTCGTCTTTTAGTATTTTGAAGTGGAAGCTAATGTCACCTAGATTATTGTTGTTCTGGTGAAAAAGTAATTTCTCAAATTATGAATTCTTGTGAAAATTAACTTACTCTAATAAGTAATCTTACTATAATTACATTCCTAAATATTAGAAGTTCCTATATAGTTCAAATAGAACATATTTAATAGTCAAAAAATTTCAACGTTCTAAATATTAAAAAGTACTAAATAAACGTTATTTTGTCCAATATAAAATTTATTTTTAAAAGATAAAAAGGTTGATCAATTTTTCGTGCTTTTATAATAGTCCAGTTTGATTGAAGAAGACAAAATTAAAAATATAGTTTTTGATTTTAGTCTTACATTATTTACCATATAATTAGAATAAATTAATATAAACATTATTTACCACATAGTTGGAATAAATTAATATAGTTTTTTGCATATACTAAGTGGGGTAAAATATTTGTTAAAAAACATATTACAAATTGATGTAAAAACATATTTTGTTAATCATGAATACAATTGGACTACCTTAGGATGTCACATAATTGCATAACTACTTCAAAAGAATGTCTATTACCTTTGTACTAATATTCCAAATAATTAACCTTTTTTAAATGTTTATTTAAGGAGAAATTTTAATCGATTTTAAAGTCTTAAATTTTAGTACATCTTCTAAATAAGAAAAGATTTTAATTAAATTCAATGAATTCCCAACTCCTTCATATTAAAAAAATTTTGATAATCAATTAGTATATCTAGTATGAACTTTATTTTGAAAACGATAAAAAGGCAAACGATATTTGTTAAGGACTTTCGTACTACTTTAATATGATATAGATAAACAGATAGATAAAATGTTCAACCCAAAAATAATTTTTGGGGTCAAAGCTAATATTAAAAAAAGTCGAGTTATTGATAATCAAATTTAGTTCACTTTTCCAAAGAAGTGAGAATAGAATAAACAATTGAAATGGCTGATCTCTCCCAGAATTGCCAGATTGAAATCTTCAATCATGTAAAAGTAAAAGACTGATTGCATATAATTAAAAATTTTCAGATTATCGTACAAAATGAGTCAAGAGTCCTTATATAAGGATACACAGCTGTAACGATTCCCTTACTAAATTTTTATCCGTAATGTTACTAATATTAATTGTATTAATGGTCTGTTAATAAATCTACTCGTAAAGATTATGATAATAATAGGTAATTGTACATAATCAAGATTAATATCGATTCTCTTTCCATATTTATAACCTACTCATGAATCTTCCCGTTATATAATCTTCATGCATTTTGTGTCTATTTCTTCTTTCCATGCTATCAGTTACAGTACCTTCTTTGATAAAATATTGTAGGTATTTCATTCATGTCTTTCCATCTTTCTTCATTGACCCGATAGAAGTGTCACATATCAATATGCTATTAATTCACGTGTCATGCCCTGTTCTTTTGTCCCACCAATACATAAATAGATGTACATTGATGGATAGATAATATTACAATCGTTATCGGTAGAATATGATGACATACCTCCAATGAATGGTCAAATTATACGATACGTGTTTTGAGTTCTGTCCATAAGTTGCCGCACCTTTAAATGCAATTCAATTATTTCGTTCCATTTTTTTATTAGCTCTGCAACAGGTGTATCTTATAAGTTTACAACCAATATGAAATGAACTTCACGATATTGAAGATTACCCTATGATTGTTGTCCTCTCCATAGATTTGGAGTTTTTTTGCTTCAAATTTTGACCTTTATTCTAATGATTCAATTGTATTCAATTTATTATAATGAATCAAGTGTTATCAAATTAATCTTTTTCTTTTTGATTTCTCATTAATGTTCTATTCTTGTTTTGAGGCTTCAATTTATTCGAATTCGCACTATATGAGGTTATTAAAGCAAGAAACAAAAAATTACTAAGGAATTTTCTATTTTTACAATTCGGACCCGAGATCTTCGAGTAAGGGAAAAGAAACCCTTTCAACCCCTTGTATTATCACATTAATCATTAGGTAGATTTGGTGGGTACCTAATCACGCCTCAATTTATGTTAAAAAAATCGTCTTCAACAATTGGCGTGTACGCATGATTACATTTTTAGCACTGTAGCACCGGAGAATTTTGTTTTTTTTTTAGTTTACGAGTGTGTTTTGGTACGAAAGAAAAATATTTATCGAAAAATATTTTTTATTTTTCTTATGTTTGATTGGCTTAAATATTTTAAAATATATTTTTCTTATAACCTCATTTTTTCTAATTGAAAGAAAATCTTTTCCTTATCAAGGAAAAATATTTTCCAAAACTCCTTCTCAACCTTCCACCCTCACCAACTCTCCCCCCCTATACACACACCCCCACACCCCACTCACCTAACTCCACCCCATCTCCTCTCTCCAAAAAGGCTTGTTTTTTTTCGCCACCGCCCACCCTACTACCCTCTCCTCCCCCGCAAAAAAAGAAATTTTACTTTTTTTTTTTGTAGTTTCAAATATCTGTTTTTTCGTTTTTCTGCACCACCTTCCACTCCCCCCAAGGCTGTCCAACGGGACTGGCCGTCCTGTCCCGACCCACTTAATTCTTAACGGGATGAGACAGGATGGCTATTTCGTCCTGTTTGTCTCGTCCTGTTCCGTCCCACGTCCTTTTTTCTTTGTGAATTCTAGCCGTTGAGCAACGACTAAAAACGGCTATAAGGCCTCCACCCCCACCCCACCCCCCCAAA
>MDKI01115648.1:0-126647 GCA_005239505.1 Nicotiana paniculata | reverse complement strand
GCTATATGAAGTATCCGAGAAGTAAGTTCACCAACGGGGGAAACCATAGCCTTAGACCTTTACCATAATTGCTTATAACACATTGTTAGTAATTGTTTGATATTATTATTGTCAGTAGAATTAGTAAAACATCACCAATTTATATCCAAAAAGTATTGAGAGAATTGATTGAGTAAAAGTTACGTATTCTAAAGACTTGATTAATACGTAAATTCCCTGTGGGATCGACTCTGGGCATAATACCCCAGATTATATTTGCAAAGCCCGCTTAGTCTTTTATAAGACATAGTTGAGCGTGATCAGCAACCCTTGTAAAAGCGACTAATTCTTCGCAAATGCAAAGACCCAACCTCCATCCCATGCTTGCAAATATGATCAATTGAACGCAAAAACTAAGCTCACAAATGTGATTTGGACCTTGCAAATGCGAAATCTGCAACTGAACACCAGCAATTGGAATGCAATAGCAGTTCAAAAATCATCCAAACTAATCCGATACACACCTGAAACTCATCCGAGCTCCTCTGACTCCAAACTGAACATGCACACAAGTGTAATAACATCCTACAAACTTACTTGCTACCTCAGATCATCAAAATAACATCAAATAACACGAATCGATCATCAAAACTCAAGAATTTCAACTTAAACTCAATTTTTATAGTTTCACACATAATGCGCTGAAATACGTTCGGGTCATCCTGGACCCCAACCAAACGTGCGTACAAGATCAAAAACAGCATACGAACCTACCAAAATCGTCAAAACACCAATCCGAGGTCGTTTATCAAGAATATTGACCATGGTCAACCCAAGTCTCACTTTTAGGCAAAAAATTATATTTTCATCAAACTTTTACGTAAAAGCTTTTCGAAAAATAACACGGACCACCATGCAAATCGATAAAAAGTAAAGGAAGTTATAAGAGGTCTTGAAACACTAAAGTTAATGCTAGTACTCAAAATGACCTATCGGGTCATCACATATACACATGCATACATTCCTGTTGTTTATCTCTCTTGTCTATATGCATCATATATATTTATTTCTTGTACATATGTATACATCTCTTTATATGATTCTCTTATATGGTATGAGGTTATAATACAACATAAATTCTGTGTGGTTGAGCTGATTAGGCACTATAGGACATCCCGTGCGATTGATATGATTATGACCCTTGTATGGTCTATTTGGTTGATGTGATTATGACCCTTATGTGGTCTATTTGGTTGATATGATTATGACTCTTGTGTGGTTTATATGATTGATATGATTATGTCATAATAATTTATTATGTGTGGTTGATATGATTATTGCACGATAGTTTTGTTCTGTGGAATTGATTTGATTATAGCATGATGGGTTATTTTGTGCGGGCTGAATATTGATTATGAAGCTATAATGCTCTATGGCATGAATTTGGATCCATCACTTCAAAGTCACGTGATTACCCATGCTATATCGGATTGTGTACACACAGCTTTGTGAGAAACCGATGGGTTTCTAGTTTTATATGACATACCGGTTGATTTGAGCATAAACGTGAAAGCTATATTTTTTATGCATATTCATAAATTTTTACATGTTGTATTCATGCATATCATTTACATATGTTATTTGATGCAATTTACACATGCAAGAGACTCGTTAACAAGCTTGTTGGATACTTGGAAGTATCAGATTGATGTAAAGTTTGAATCTTTACTCATTTATAGATATTCTAAACTCATGTAGAAGCTCTTATAAATGCTATTTGATACATATCTCCTTATATATAGTTTTGGTGTGTTGGTTTATACTTTTAATCATGCGTATTATTTTCTACTTTGAATGTTCTTTATTATTTTTTATCTGTTGTTCCTTAATTGTTTTTCTATTATTATGTATGTTTATGAATTGTATAAGATATAAAATGTGAGCACCTTTTGTCAAAACCTCGTCACTACTTTGTTGGAATTAGACTTGATATTTACTGAATACACGTTATTATCCTACTCATACTATACTTCTACATATTTTTATGCAGATACTGTGCTTGTACTAGTGGAATTCGAGAGACTACTTTGGGGTTTGATTGGAGACTCGAAGGTGAGCTATTTTGCTGGATCCGCAGTTCCGTGGAGTCACCATCTCTTAGATAGTTATTCTTGTTGCTTTTTTCAAATAGTGATTACTTTGTCGCAGACAATTATTTTGTTATTGTGTTGTAGTTACTCATGACGTCATGCTACTAGTTTTTAGGTTGTTATTGAATTTGGCACTTATGGTGACTCATTTGTGATATTACATGAGGCTTTGTTAGACTTCAATGTAACGGGGAGATTGACGAAGATGTCGCACATCGCATCAGAGCAGGATGGATGAAATGGTGGCCCGCTTCCGGTATTTTATGTGATAAGAATGTGCCACCAAGACTTAAAGGTAAGTTTTATAGAGTGGTGATTCGACCGACTATGATGTATGGGGCTGAGTGTTGGCCGGTCAAGAACTTCACATATGCAGAAGATGAGATGAGGATGTTGAGATGGATGTGTGGGTGTACTAGGAGAGATAAGATTAAGAATGAAACTATCCGGGACAAAGTAGGAGAAGCCTCCGTGGAGGATAAGATGCGGGAGTCGAGGATGAGATGGTTCAGACATGTTAAGAGAAGAAACATTGATGCTCCTGTTAGGAGGTGTGAGAGGTTGGCCATGGCGAGTTTGAGAAGAGGTCGAGGTAGTCATAAGAAGTACTGAGGAGAGGTGATTAGACAGGACTTGGCGTTGGTTCAACTCACTGAGGACATGACCCTTGATAGGAGAGTGTGGAGGTCGAGGATTAAGGTAGAAGGTTAGTGAGTAGCTTTAGTGGCTCAGCGATAGTCTTTGTAGCACGCATGTCCCTTCATATTCTTAGATTTTTATTGCGTTATTTGGTTTTGTTCGCCTCGGGTATTGTATTCCCTGTTGCTATTATTTGGTACTACTTATCATTTATCTCTCCCTTTTCCTTTCTCTTCCTTCTTTCTTCATTTCTTGTTTTCCCCTTCTTCTTACTCCGTTGCTATTATTTGGTACTACTTATCCTTTATCTCTCTTTTTTCCTTTCTCTTCCTTCTTTCTTCCTTTTTTGCTTTCCCCTTCTTCTTACCCTTCCTGAGCCGAGGGTCTATTGAAAACAACTTCTCTACCTGCATCAGGCAGAGGTAAGGTCTGCGTACAGACTACCCTCCCCAGATCCCAGCTGATGGGAACATACTGAGATTGTTGTTGTTGTTGTTGCTTTGTTAGACTTCAGCTTGTTTCTAAGATTGATATGTTTGTTGGTTCGCTAGCGAATTGTGATAGGTACAATCACGACCTTGGTGGAATTTTGAGTCGTGACAAAAGGTTACGAGTTCGACCAAACCACAACTGATACTCCTAACAACTTACGACCTACTAATGTGCAATAGAGCAGTTACTAAAGGCAATGAGATTTCATATTGGTAGGAATACAATAAAGAGACAAGCCAAGTCCATCTCGTCCAGATCCCTCGACCTCTGTTAACTACGTCCAACCTTCAATTCGGCGTACACAATATTTACACATTATATGAGTTTTTTTCCAATATATCAATTATGAGGTTTAAATTTTTAAATTTAAATTTAAGCGGCGTTTGTTTGCAAAAATCATTGTTTTACAAATTTCTCTAATTTTTTTTATTAAAAACTAATTATGCCAAATCATTAAAGTAAAGTATTTAATGGTTGTATCTCATCTTTAGATGACACATACCTACTTGAGTAGTATGAGAGGCTAGGAAATATGTCTAATAAAATCTTCCAAAGCTAAAAAATAATAGACACCACCTTACTAAGAACCAATTCAAATTAAACTTTAACTTGTCGTAAGGTTCATAACAATATATAATGGGAAAAAGAAATTTAAAAAAACAAATTTTCTCCAGCTAAACACCATTAAAGAAAAATATTTCATTGTTATTTTTATTTGAACATCTGAAATCACATTTGGAGTAAGTTTTTCCTTCAATTTGAAATAATTGGTAAAACACATTTCTCTAGTGTCACTTTGTTGTAACTAATTGCCGAGATTTCTTTTTTCAAAATCTGAACAATATTTTCAGAAGAAATTCTTTCACCTCCAAAATATAATATAGTAGTAGTAATTAAAATTTGAGTTAATTGAATTATTTAATTTAGTTTGGTGGAAAAGGCAAAAATATCTTTTCCCCTGCTCATCTGCACTTGACCCCTGTTCGTCCAACCCCACTCCCCACGTGACGCCACAAACCCCATCCCCGTTTTTCTTCTTTTGACTCTGTACTTCTCCTACCTCCAAAAAAGCTCTTCTGAATCGTCAATGGAAGATTCTCAGTCTCAGTCTCAGTCTCAGTCTCAGTCTCATTATTCCCAGCACCAGCAGTACAGCTACTCATCTCCACTACCCTCCATTAATGAGTCTTCGGAGCAGCAACTCAAAATCTCAAGCTCCGATGCTTCCGCCGTTGGATCGAACAGCAGTAGAGGTGCTAAATATAAGCTCATGTCCCCTGCTAAGCTCCCGATCTCTCGCTCCGCATGTATCACTATCCCTCCTGGTCTCAGTCCTTCTTCCTTTCTCGAATCTCCTGTCCTCCTTTCTAACATCAAAGTTAGTTCTCTTTTTTTTTCTTTTTTTTTTTAAACCGTTGTTGAAGAAATTTATGCTTGCGGTTAATATTCTGAGAATTTCACTTTCAGATTCGGGATCCGATACCCTAATTAGATGCTTTTTGCTTAATATAGTTGTGCTATGTTCAATTTGAGTGAAATGCTAACCTAAAAATTCGTTTTCCTTATTTAATTGCATCATTTGTTTAAGTTTTAGATAGTGCTTTATTCACCTAGTAATAATACTCTGTAGAGTGGAGGACCGGAGGAATTTATTGATGTGATTTAAAGTATGTTTGAACTAGATGTTTGGTTGTTTTTGTTACATTGCAATTTGTTCGCTTGATTCTTTTTTTCTCACACGAGTGCTATTTCTTTTTTTACGAATGCACCTCTAATATTCCACTAGCACGTACTACCTCGAATGGTTGTACCAAATAACTTTGCCCATCAAGGCTTAGGGAGATAGGAGAATCACCTAGTATTTTTTGCACTTCATTAAGATTTGAACCTTAGACATCGTGGTTCTTCTCCTGTGTAATTTTAGGGAATATGTATTAATATATGCTTACATATGTATTTATAGATTTCTGTGCTATTTGCAACTGTTGGTTATGATGCTTACTTTATGGGAAGCTGATAGAATTATTCCTCTAGATTTTTTGTAGAATATATATTCTTTCTTCTTCTCCATATTTAGCCGTCCGTTTTGTTTCTTCACATGTTGAACCTTCCTTTTGGCAAGGTGCTCAACTCGCCACTAAGTTGTTCCCTAGAGAAAAAATATATTGGTGTTGTGAATGTGACCGTAATACTGGCACCAGAGAGTTTTCTGCTTTTTTTTATTCTAACCAGAAAGATTATTGTAAGCATGCCTGCTGTATGTGTCATTTAAGCCGTATATGGAAAGGTTCCATTTTAGTGACCGCTAATGAATAACTTTGAAACTATTATAAGTAGCATCTATCTTTCTTGAAAGTATCTTCACCCAAATTGATGAAGTTACATTTCTAAGAGATAAAAAGGATATCTCTCCCCATAAAGAAGCAGGAAGCTGAGAAAAACAAGGCATTTTGTTTATCACTTTGGTTATCTTATGTTCAGATGCTATTTCAATTGAGAAAGAAAACTGTGATCGATGAATAGTAATTTCACTTATAACCTGCAGGCTGAGCCGTCCCCGACCACAGGTTCCTTCTCCAAGTTTCAACTAATGCAAGGCTCTAGCGGGAGTGCTGCCTTTTCATTTATGAGAAGCTGTTCCAGTGGAAATGCATATGATGAAACGACCGGGGAATTTGAGTTTAAATTTGCTGTTGGATCTAGTTCTACATCAGGATCACTGGCGAAGGAAGCTGCGGTAATCCCATTATGACTGTTATCCTTGGCATTATTGGAAATAAATCACCTAACTCTTATTCAAAGCCTAAGTGTGTGAAGAAGATTAGAAACAGGGAAATACAAGAAGAGCACTATTGAATATTACTCCCTACCCTCCATCCCATAAAATGGGATGCAGTTAGATTGGGCACAGAGTTTTAGAAAGGAAGAAAGGCTTTTGAAATTTTTGGTCTAAAACAAGTCATAGCTATTTGTGTGGCTATAAATCATCTTATCAAGGGTAAGATGAGAAATTTTAAGTTAAACTGTTTCTAAATATAGATAAAAATATTATTCTTTTTATTAGTACATGAATTGGGATAGACGGAGTAGCTATTTCTCTCCCAACCATTAAAACTTCACAATTGCCAAGTCCACTTCAGAAATTGAACAGTGCTTGATTCAGAAATTGCTTTAATAATCTCACATGGTGTTCTTGAAATTCTTTCTCTCTCAGCTGCAACATCTCATTGGTGAAAGGATTGAGACATAATTCTTTGCACTTAATGCCTGTTGTATGCTTTTAATTATAATATGATATGTAAGGGCAACCTAGTGCACAAAGCATCCCGTGCTCACGCAGGGTCCGGGGAAGGGACACACCCCAAGGTGTGATGTAGACAGCCTACCCTAATGCAAGCATTAGGGTAGAGAAACAAATTTTTATAATGATATGTCAGTCAAAGAAATTCTGTTGGTCTTCTTACATATGGTTTTTATCACATGTGACCTTATAAAAAGATGAATTTCGCCGCATATGAATTACAAATATACAAGCATTAGGGTAGAGAAACAAATTTTTATAATGATATGTCAGTCAAAGAAATTCTGTTGGTCTTCTTACATATGGTTTTTATCACATGTGACCTTATAAAAAGATGAATTTCGCCGCATATGAATTACAAATATACAAGCATTAGGGTAGAGAAACAAATTTTTATAATGATATGTCAGTCAAAGAAATTCTGTTGGTCTTCTTACATATGGTTTTTATCACATGTGACCTTATAAAAAGATGAATTTCGCCGCATATGAATTACAAATATACAACAAGCATTTAATGTAAAGAATGTTGTCTCAGTTCTTTCGCCAATGAGACTCTGCAAGTGAGAGAAAGACAAACTCTTGCGTATGATTATCGCATAATTGCTTTGTAACCAAAGTTGTAGGAATAGGTAGCTTCTGTTGGTTAATTTTCACTTTAATGTAAGTATATAGCGGCACAATGATAGCATCTCTTTCGTTACTGTTTCAAGACCTTAAATGAATTAGTTTTGAAGATTGGCTTCATGAAAAATGAAAAGAATGGAATACAGCTTTTAGAAGTCCAGTCAAAAGGTGTTAACTTATTGCCAGAAAAATGATGATTCATGATTGATTTGCCCCATGTATTTGGTTTGCATATCTGTTGCCAATTTCTTCTTCTCTGTTTTATTTATTTTCTCCTGCAGTTGTGTGCGTGTGGATAAAATGCTCATACTTGACTGATACTTGGGGTTTGGAAGCAGTTCCTTTTTTTTCTACATTTTATGGATTTGATGGCGGAGAGTCCAACAGGAGATGGAATTATTCCCTGCATATCTTTGATTTCTTTTGCCCCTTCTATTTAGTTTTTTCTTCTTTTAGAACCTCAAGCTACATGTGAACCTCATTATTATCTTAACCAAGTCGAATCTAGTTAGTTCCTAATACACTGTTGTAATGAAGACCTTTGCAGGTTTGAACCAACAGCAGAGTGAACCACTGAATCAAATTCAAGATCGATGTCTTTCTCAGTCATTTGCACCTTCAGCTCTTGTTAAAAGTGAGATGCCTAATTCAAAAGAAGTGAGTCTACCTGCACCTGTTAGTTTAGATGCCCCATCCATTAGTACTGCCGCTGCTGATGCTGCTGCAATTGATAATGAGGAAATAAGTCAGAGAGGTCACTCAAATCCAAGCTCGCAAGGGTCACATGCTGATAATAGAGATGTATCATCGATAACAGCTGAGAGATCATCAGATGATGGGTATAACTGGAGAAAGTATGGCCAGAAACTTGTTAAAGGTAGTGAATTCCCAAGGAGCTACTACAAATGTACATACCCAAACTGTGAAGTTAAAAAGATATTTGAGCGCTCTCCTGAAGGACAAATAACAGAGATTGTCTATAAAGGTTCGCATGATCATCCTAAACCTCAACCCAGCCGTAGGTTTACACCTGGTGCTCTTACGTCCATCCAGGAAGACAGAAGTGAGAAAGAAGCATCCTTCACTGGTCAAGAAGGTAAAGTGAATGGCTATTTAAGGTTTTTTTACCTTCAACAAATGCATGACATGGTAGTTTTTATTGAAGCTTTCTTAATCTCATATGGAGTTATTCCTCTCTCTGGTTTATCTTTCTTGAAGACAAACTCAACACTAATGCCTACATCAGTAACATTGAACCCAGTAGTACTCCAGTATCACCTCGACTAGCAGACGATGATGGTCTTGAAGGTACAGTGTCTCAGTTGCAGAGCGCTAATGATCAGCTGGATGAGGATGATCTATTTGCAAAAAGAAGGTAAGTACTAAAGGAAGGCCCTAAAGTTATTGTTATGATGTAATTTGATTTTAACAATCGGGTCTTTAAGCAGGAAAATGGATGGCGGGATGGATATTACACCAGTTATTAAGCCTATCCGTGAACCACGCGTTGTTGTTCAAACTGTGAGTGAAGTTGATATATTGGATGACGGATACAGGTGGCGGAAATACGGTCAAAAGGTGGTCCGTGGAAATCCTAATCCCAGGTACGAAAAGCATTCACTGCGACCCTCTTTTATGAGGAGGCACCCCTTCTCTCGAAGTTACGGGGCTATTTTGCCAAATTCCTTAGAGAGAGCTGTCTCGTGCCCCTAGGTATTCTCTATCTACCAACTTGTGTGTCGGTTTCGGGTGCTGGTACCCTCTTGCTCAAAGTCGTTCTAGTTCTGTGGCGTCTAATGCTAATTGTCTGAAGTTCAAGGTGGTTAAGACTTAAGAGGTTGTTTTATGGTCCAAATAGATTAATTTTTTTGGGGGGAAGTTTCCCATAATGTTCTCATCCATTTTTCTAGTCGACTCAAGAGATTCCCTTCTCAATAGAAGTGTTACTTAGCAAAGTGAAGAGATATATATATTCAATTGTTTTGGCAAGATGAGATGTGGTGGTGATATTTAATTGAACTGGGAAAGTAATTGACAATCCATAGAGCCATAGCAGGAAAGATCTTAAGAAGTCATCTGTTATAGCAGAAAGCCTTAGGTCTGTGCATAATCAGCTTAGAATGATAAGCCATTTAAAACTAATTAGACTTTCTTTAAATGAAATCTTATATGATTGTGTACTGACTGTTGAGAAGTGATTTGAAATCATTTATATGTCAATTCTTGTTGCATGGTAGCCATGTACATAAATCAAATAAAATTTATCATGTGAAATAAATATCTTTAGCTCTCCACCGCTCCCTCCCCCCATCTAGCAGGTGACTCTGCTGACCAACGTCGACCCCATCTCCACCTAAGTTTTTTGTGATATATTTTATTATATTATTTACACTCTCAGTCTTTTTCCATTAGATTTGTTTTTGGTCTCAAATACCTCTCCTATTTATTTGTATTGTAGTGTTAATAATACGTATAAAAATTGGTAGCGGGAATAATAGAATGATGGAGATGATTCTATTTAATGTAGCACTCTTTCCTGTTTAGTCTATTCCAAAAGAAAATCACACCTTTAAAAGTTCTTTATTTTTTAACCTCCGTTTTACCTCGAGGCAGATTCAAGATTTAAACTTTATGGGTTCAGCTTTTAAGATTTTAGCATTGAACCCGTTACCTTTTTTAAGTTATGGGTTCATGACTACTATTTATTACAATTTCAGTGAAGTTTTACACATAAATTTATGATCAGCGCCAAAAGTTATGGGTTCAGTTGAACCCGTACCTACTATAGTACATCCACCTCTGATTTTACCGTTAATGACTTTTCTCTTATACCCATAGAAATATTGTGGCATGTTTAAGACCACAAGTTCTAGTAGTAATTTTGGTATGTTCTGAAAGTCTGTTAAACTCCGTGCCCCACTGGATATAAAATGATCCAGCTGGAGTTGTTAGTTTATTCATGAAGTTAGACTAATAAACTTGCAAAAAAGTATAAAAAAGTTAGACTGGCTGTTTTTCTTTTTCTTTTTCTTTTTTTTTTTTTTGTGAAAAAAAGGTAAGGTGATAGTTTTTCCTTTTCTGACAAGTACGATTAGAGAATGCACTTGGTAGTCTAACTTCGCAGGTTTGCATGATGAACCTCCTCTCTAACGTCAATCCACCCCTTTATCGCATGAATCAAAGCTGAAACAATAAATAGTAATCCCCTCTTAATTATCACCAAAGGGTGTGGTCTAGTGGTCAATGAAGTGGATTAGAACCATGTTGTTTCAATTCCGACTAGAGACAAAAAACACTAGGTGATTTCTTCCCATCTGTCCAAGCCTTGATGGATAGAATTACCTTGTACTTGTTACTGGTGGGAGGTAGCAAGTATCCCGTGAAATTACAAGGTGCGCACAAGCTAGTTGGATACTTTGTCAAATCTCTGATAAACTTTTGAATATCCTTGCGTGGAGGACCCAATGATGTTTTAATTAATTTGGCGTACTCTATTTTGGGAAGTGAAAGAACAAACATTTGTTGACCTCTCTTTCAATTTTTTCTTGTTTATGGAGGGAGGGTGATTATTAGCTATCATTTTAGCAAAAGTAAATGGTTAGTTTACCTTTAAACCTGCAAAGTCTACATCCAAAATTCAATGAACCGTGTTTTTCTTTTCTTCACTCTAGCGATAAGTTTCTTATCTTTTCTAAAGGTATTCATATGAATGTGATGCAGGAGTTATTACAAGTGCACCAATGCTGGATGCCCTGTCAGGAAACATGTGGAGAGGGCATCTCATGATCCCAAAGCTGTAATTACTACCTATGAGGGGAAACACAATCACGATGTACCAACAGCTAGGAATAATAGCCATGAAATGGCAGGATCGGCGCCTGTAACTGGAAGTTCACGGGTCAGGGCAGAAGAGAATGGCTCAATTAGCTTGGATCTAGGTGTTGGCATAGGATATGGTACGGAGAATAGGAGCAATGGACACCTGCACACACGGCCTGCAGGAAATGTACGTAACCAAGTTCAGGTTTCAAGTTCTAGTATGATGGTAGTACAACCAGCTGCTGTTGCAGCATGCTATGGCATTGTAAATGGTGGCATGAGTCGATTTGGATCTATAGATAATCATATTCAGGGAACGGGATTTGAGTCTCTGCCCTTGCAACCTTCTACTCAATGTCCTCAAAACTATGGAAGGATAATTTTGGGCCCATGATTTCAAGGAAAAGCTTAAAAATAAAAAGCCTCCATCCATTTTCTTTTTCTGCTTCTTGGTGGAATACAGAGGGCTAATCTCTTTGGAGTAACACTCAGCTTGAGATTTGAGAACCTAGTTCATTGTGTAATTAGCTTGTTATATGCTACCAATTGTAACAATTATCGATGCCCGAGCATATGTGAACGTCAATATGTCCGCCCAACAGTAGGCAGATTTTGTTTGGCCTGGCTGTGGAACGGAGAAGTAATGGGCTTCGTTTGGTGGTTATAAAATAGTTGAATATGTTGTATTTTATGTAATATGAAATTAGACATGTGGCAAATGTATTTTCCCAATATAATGAGGTAAAGATAGGATGAAAATGAATTTTTGTACTTCTCCGTTGTTGCTCTTGTACGTCATTATTTGTACAATCCCAAGCAAGGTTTGTGGTAAATTTACATTAATACATGGATAGTGTAATTTCTTTTAGCTACTGGTATAATTTAACTTGATGTAATGGATTTGTTGTCTTATATTTTACGTTATTAATTTGATTTATTATGAACAATTAACTGTAATTACTTTTTAATGCATTTATTGTCTTATATTTTACGTTACTGAAGCCCTAACTTAAAAAGTCAAATTACTTTTATACCCCTCCTATCTTAAAAACCTATTTGCTATAATAATTGAAAAAAAACTAAAAGCCACAACAAGTCTGTAACCAACAGTCACCAAACGTTATGACGAGTCCCAGGCCAACATTCACCAAACGGTACACTCTCCTTTGCTTCGTCTTTTTCATTCGTTTATTAATTTTATGTTAAATAAACACACTCCTTTGACATCCTTCCACAAAGTCCAAACTTCATCAAACTTTAAATTTTCATTTCTCCTTAATCTAGCAATTTGCCTTCTTAAAAATCCTATTATCTTATTTAATAATATATAAAAATCTAATGCATACAAAAGAAAGCTAATATTTCATATACCTGTTTAGAAGTTGATAATGTCTACAAACAACCCCAAGTGTTACCTATTTTCCATAGGGTACATGCTTGAGTTTCTTTGTTCATGTCTCTATTAGCGTGAAAAGATTACCATTGAGTTTTGGTCTGTTTGTCGTTAATATTTCCGCCGAAGAGATCCTTTACAAAAAATTAAAAGAAAAATTGTTGCTCATTTAAGGTTCATTCATTCTTTCAGTTATTGTTGCTCATTTAATTTTTATAGTCTGAAGATTGCTCTATGCTTTAGTTACTTAGATTACCATTAGATCCTATTTACACTCTGACCATTATAATGAACTTTAGCATCGTGATTCAAAGCCCTATAGTTATTGTTGAGCGTTTATTAGAGAATAATAATAGTCTAACACCTTTTAAATGCATTTGGATACCTTCATATTATTGTTTTGAGAGAAATATTTTTTTATTAATTACCTATTAATTTTTTCTAACATAAGAATAATGTCGAAAATATTTTCTCATGTTGTCTTTTAATATTTTGGTTTTAATCATGATATATTAAATAACACTAAAATATTATTCTATTTAACTTTATCGAGTTAAATCATCTCAAGTTTTTCATAACAAAAAACTGATAAATAAAAACAGTTTAGGAGATCGCATAAAAACTATATCTTTCTAATTATAAAAGTTATAATAACGTTTTGTTGTTTAGTTGACTAGGGTTCCAAAATAGAAGATTTGGATTGAAAGGGTTTATTTTATACATATAAGGTTTTAATAATTTCACTGAAGCATTAGACTATGCAAGGGGTATATTAGGACCAAAATTACTATATCTCTCCAGCACTCAGACAAAACCCAAAAAAAATTTCTCAGTATAATATCCAAAAAGATAATTTTCTGTGACTATATATATATACACACACATATACATATAATTGATCACACTAAATATATATATATATTTTGCTAATGCTGGGAATGTGATAGAGCAGTTTTTTATTATACCTGAAAAAAAAGTCTGCAAATTTACTTAGTGAAGAGATTTGAGTCGGATTTCAGATAAAAGATATAGATGTTGCCATTTTTCATCGGCAAAGTTCCTAAAATTATTGAATTTTCTAAGAGCCTGAGAAGTAGGTTGTAATTTGTGTATTTGATTGCATCATGAGTGTGGTTGGATGAAAGAATTATCTTCCTTAATTAAAGATTTTGAATTCAAACATTGAGAATGAGAATTATATCGTTAAATAACGATTTAATCGAAGGACTACAATTAAACTGTTTCATCTTATAAAGGTCTCTTATAAGGTTTGACAAAGCAAAATAATTTTCTTCTCTTTCTTGGAAGAGCATATGAGAAGCTCATTTCATATTTCACAATATCTAAATTTGATTACAGGACATTCTTTGATTTCTTTGTTTCCTTTTTTTTTGTTTTTGTTAAGTAAATAGATTCCTAATTAGCCCAGAATATTTGTCTTATATGGGTATATGTATTTCAGAACACATGCTAAAACTTTGAGGCCATCTAATTCAAATACGAATATTCACTCATTTCTTATTATGTATTGCATTTAATGTTGTTGATATTGTGGTACTTAAATTTATAATGACGAACGTTAGAGGTAAGTTGAGCTAATTCTTCATCATCTACTAGGGTTGTTCTTCTTCTTCTTCAACAGTACAACAACGACTTTCAACAGGTATGTTCTGCAATTTTGATTTTCATTCTTCTTCTTCTTCTTCTTCTTCTTCTTCTTCTAGGCGAAGCGTGCCGGTCTTCGCTTCAGGTAAGAAAATCGACTCTGGTAAGAAAAGCGACAGCTTCTCTGTAAAAAGCGAGAAGCGGTGAAGCGAGAAGAAGCGTCCGCTTTTTTGTTTAAAATACCCAAGCCCTATTTTATTAAAAAATATGATTTCACAACACTGTCTGGACTTCTTCAACAACAGCGAGACTAGGGTTATTCTTCAACAACAACAACGATTTCTTCTTCTCTTCATCATCTACTTCTGATTTCTGAAATAATCTCAAAGCATCAACAAGGATTGTTCTTCTTCTTCTTCTTCTTCTTCTTCTTCTTCTTCTTCTTCTTCTTCTTCTTCTTCTTCTTCTTCTTCTTCTTCTTCTTCTTCTCTTCAACAGTATAGCAGCGACTTTCAACAGGTATGTTCTGGCTAAACGTCCAAAAAGCGCCGAAATGCTGGCGATTTTTTTTTTTTTTACCTTCAGTTCCTTATCAGAAAAATTCTGCCCAATTTTTTCGGTTTCTGCCCAATTTTTATATGAAGTATTCTTAGTTCTTATTGCCTTTCTTATGTGTAGAAGAATATGATGCTCATTTTGTGCTTTAATTGATGCTACTCTTTAGTTTTTTAATTGAAGTATTGAACATTTGCTTACAATATGTGTTGTCTATGCAATATTTATTTTATTTATTTTTTAAGTTCCGCTTCACTTCAAAAAAGCGAGCGCTTCGCTTCTCATTTTTTGTGACATGGAGATTATCGCTTTTTCTCACTTCACGCTCTTCACAACACTCGGAGTAGCCGAGAAACTAGTGAACAATAAAATGTAATTACTTTTTAGGTGATTCGATGTTGAAAAGTTTTTTATGGATATAAGTGCATTCGCTGAACCAAAGCAATCATTCCTAAAATGAATACTATTATACAACTTGGTTTGAGTACGGCACTCAATTTAAACCCATCTGAAGATACCAGATAATTTATAAGGAGATTGAAATTGGACATGGGACCACTTCCTATCAAAATCAAGTGATTTATTTTGACAACAAAGTATATACCCCAGCAAAATCTGCAATTAGATTGTCCTCCCAGTAAATTCCTCATGTTATTTGTTCGAAAATGGAAAGGAAGAACACTTCGAATTGGAGCTTTTAATTAATGCATAGGTACAAAACCCTTAAATTCAATTGGATGAATCCGTTAGTAACGTACCAGGGGAATGGATGTCTTATTGAGAGTGATTACGGAAGAACCTTTTCATAGAGGAGAGCGATAGGCCGGTTTAAAGAGCAAGAGCAAAAAATCTCAAATAGCCTTGATCATGAGCCATATAATTATCACTATAAATAAGAACCATAATTCCAACAGTATTGATTAATATTGACATAATAGAAGTAAGTGGGTTGATCAAGTATCCGAAGTCTAAAGAAAAATCATTATTGATGATCCAACATTCACATTAGTGAATTAGGTGAAAGTGCGAAAAGAGAGGGATGCGAACCCTCGGTAAACAAAAGCCTACATAGCAATTCCAATGCTACGCCTTAAACCACTCGGCCATCTCTCCTACATAATAATTATTATTTCCATAAACATTGTTTTCTTGAAAAATTTCTTTCAAGGAGAATGTTTTCCTAAAAAGTAGTTTATGGTGGGTTAGGTAGAGAGTGAATTTTTTTTTTTTAAAAATATATATCAAAAAATGATATAATAATTTTATAAAACTCAAGGGTGCTTGATCAAAAATTTTAGTACCAAATGTTAATAATAATAATAATAATAATTATGTTTACACGCTAGTTGGAGCAAGTAATATAAAATTAAAGTTCAAGGTAGTTTAATAAAAATTACTTCGTCCGTATTGAACTGAGCGAAGTCATCTTCAGCATTTTCCACGGAGAATAATTTATGGTAACCAAATACCAAATAATGACATGCTTACGGAAAAAATTCCTGAAAAATAAGTTCCGTCGTATCAAAACATGCTGCTAATTTTAGGTTTCAAAACCCGAATAGAATCTAGAGTATTGTTACTTTCTTATCTTCCAATATTTTCCAAAAACTTTTTGACCATAAACATTATTAACCCTACATCTTTTACTTACGTGCAAGGGTTACGTTGTTCCACATGAATTGCCAAACTTTAGGTGTTTGTAGTATTATGCTTTCTTTCAAGCTTACTAATACTTGTGATTGAGAAGATCCATCTAGGAATGTTATTGAGAAGATTTTCAGAGCAGCCTCAACAAATCCATCAAAGCAAAGTCGGACAATAAAGAAAGTTCTAAGAGTGAATAATACAGTAGATATCTTAGAGAAATTCGAGAAATATAGAGAAACTGTGAAGAGAAGGTCGTTTGAGCAATATAAGGGGCACCCAAGAAGCATAGTTGATGGAAAATGAATTGTTGCAGTTCCATATCACAACAATGACTTGTTACAGTGGACAAGAGAAAATAATTTCGGAGATTTGCAAAAATCCCAGCTGCTGTGTCTGCAGGCTACTTCAATCTGGTTTCAGAACTTCAAGAGATGGAATTCAACTAAGCACAAGCAGTGAGCTGTCATAGTTTGCAGGATAAGTGCTGGTAGGGTAGTAAACAAGGATGATATCAACCTTGAGGAAGAGTATGATTCAGTTTCAAGTGGACTTCATCTCAGGTCACAGTGCTTGATTGTAAAAGATTCAAGTGCCGTACTCCACTGCTTCGTCATAGTTTTAAATTGAATATATACCTCTAGAGTGTACTAACACGCAAATTTAGAATTTAAACTCGCCAGCCTTTAAGGATTTTAGATGAATTAGTATGATTGTATACTTGTAAAACGGTATAGTTGAATTTACACGTGGTTTTTAGACAAGTGAATTAATTCGACCCTGAAATAATAAAATAATTGAAGAAACACGTAATACTTAGCCTTGAAGTGAAGATAAAATCGCAGAGATAGTAATTCCGGGAGCAGAGCTTCCGGGCACAACCGTAATGAAATCAAGGAATAAGAAGATAAAATTATATAAAGTTTTCAATTTATAGCATATGTTTGCCAGAAAAGTCGTCCCCTTTACAATGATAAAAGAGCTCACTATTTATTGCTACACATAGGGAACAAGGTTTTATGATCATGCCCCTCTTTAATGTAAATTATGAGCGCCACTGAAGAAGGTTTAACGGTGAGCATAAATGACAAATTCTCTGTAACGGGCACTGCACTAAATGTTGTGGAATATTCTCCATTAAATGCTACCGGACGGAGGGTATTTACTGCATCTTTACGAGTGTCATTCTTCCGTTAACAAACGGGACAATTGCCTTCGATTTTAACTATCCCCCGCCTTCAGCTCCACGTGTCACTCTCTTATGCAACCACTTATCATGGCATATTTTACCCTATACAGATAGTCCCCCTGCTTTCCGTTGACATGACTTTGTGTTACCAGAAAGTTGGTAGAAACACTCTTTTTGGCGGGAATTACTATGGTTTTTCTAACGGTTGATTAGACGCATGTCTCTCCGCATTTAATGCCCAAACACTCATCATCCCACGATTCAGCATAACTTTTGCCTATCGAGGTAATCATGGCCATGAATTTAGCCGCCTAAACCGTTACGTATACGCATCAACCTCCTTCATTCATATTCCATAACTCTCCAAACTCTCTAGAACTGTCACAACCACAATTTCCCTCCGTAGGAAGCCATGACGGCACCTAGTCTCTAAGACTAGGTGAGCCTAACACTTACTAAATTAATAGAAGAATTCAACCATCAATGATAAATATGAAATATAAATCTTTATACACAACTTATAATTCCCAAAACCAGTAGTACAAGTCATAAGCTCTACTGAATTTGCTAGAAAAACAAATCCCTAAGTACAAATTGTTGGAATAGAATTAAACAGTACAAGTACAATATCATAAGGTGACTCCGAGGCCTGCGAACGCGGCGGCGGATTTACCTTGAGTCTCCACAGCAAGGCCGACCAACTAGCTAATAATCAACAATAAGCGTGGCACCTGGATCTGCACATTTTGCGTAGTATGAGTAAACCACAGCGGTACCCAGTAAGTATCAAGACTAACCTCGGTGTAATAGTGACGAGGGACAATCAAGACACCTACCAGACTAAACAACCTGAACAAGTGTGAAGGCGAACTAACAGAAAATAGTATTATAAAGATAAGCAAGATAAGGAATACAAAATAATGCTTGCAATGATACACTAGTAACAACAATATTTAACAGGAAGCAATCAAGTAATAGTGCTGTAGAGTAAGTTGAACACAGTCTAAGTCCGATGATACCAAATAAAGGAAAATCAACAACAACTCAATAAGGACAACCGCTTTCACACCATATTTGTCCAGCATTTCCACGAGGTACCAAACTTCATAATCACAGCTCGCGGGTTCCAATTCATGAACCCTAATCACTTGGCATCTTGTGCCCGAATTACAACTCATAACCGCACGGACGACTCACATGCCAGGAGAACAACTCTCACACAGAAGGCAAGTAGACAAGAGTACATATAATGGTCAATAGCGTCAAGATTCATCTTCTTAAACCGATATGGGTGATTCATCTACGTGTATGCTTGGGCTAGTGTTCAACCACAATTCAAGTCAACAAATGAGAGTAGAGACAACGAATGGCACATAAGAAACGATCACCACAAAATGTACAGTGTAAGCAAGACAACAATGAAGTTGAAGCAACGACAATCACAACAAGATTGGTTGTATAGAACTAAGCAAATATTGCAACATGGAGGAATACAGTTAATAGTATGCCAAGAAAATAAAAATAAAAAACAAGTACAAAATAAAGGGGAAATGACAACAAGATCCCTACCGAGGTACTCCCTCGTACTCTCAAATAATAAAATGAATCACAACTTTCCTTATATCACTGCGGGAGCCTATCTCTCTTGTTGTCGAATTGCACTTTCGTGGAATCATTGTTAGACATTACCTCTCCCTTGTTGAACTATTCTTGTTGAGACTATTATTTCCCGGTTGTGTATTTCTTTGTGAGTTCATTCTTCAGTTTCTTTATGTTCTGAAGTTCTTGTGTTGATTTATTTGCCATTTCTCGTGTTATTGTTGTTTTTGCTATTGTATTCAGTGTTGTTGAGCCAAGCGCTATGCGTGGTTGTGATTTTGAAACTGTTTTGAGAAAATGTTGTGGCATATGGGCACATATTTTGGAAATTATTTTTCTCGAAATAGTATCCTGCGTTTTAGTGCACCTTATCACACCGCATGGCTTCTAGTAGTTCCCCTACTAGACATGCGTTTCAATCCCACCGTATCTCACAGTATGCGTTTCAACACCAGACCTTATAACACCGCATGCGTATCAATAATAACAACAGAATAATAAAAACCTTGTGCAACACAATAACAATCGTACGACAGAAACCTCGTGTAAACACAATAACAACCGCACGATATAAACCTCGTGAAAGCACAAAACAATCCTTTCAACAATAACATGTGTGCCAAAACATAACAACTCAAGAAAATGATTTTCATAATATTTGTTCATTTGCCATAACATTTCCTCAAAACAATTTCAATATCACAACCACGTATATCCCTCGTCTCAACAACACTGAATACAACAACAACGACAATAATAACACGAGAATACGACAAGTAAATCAACATAAGAACTTCAGAACACAGAAACGTAAGAACGAACTCACAAAGAAAGACACAACAGGGAAATAATAGTCTCAACAAGAATAGTTCAACAAGGGAGAGGTAATGTGTAACAATGATTCCATGAAAGTGCAATTCGACAACAAGAGATATATCATGAATCAATGACCCCAACTAAGAATACATCAACAATGAAAGGAATAACAAACTTCCATTAAGGCTAAGCAATTACATAAGAGATAATAATGATTTCAATTACAGTTAAGCAATTACGGAAAGATAATAATGATTTCAATTAAGGCTAAGAAATTACACAACGGATAGCAGGACGATAAAAGAGGCAACAACTTCAGTAAGGCACATGAGAGTTTAATCGGCAATAAGGGTAGAACATGAAGCATTTAATTCCAATTAAGACATGTAACAGTGAATTTAGTAAATGGGGGATTTAACATGACAAACAACTTCATATATAATGAACATAAGAACGTAAGAGCTCTATACGGTCAAATTTTCACAAATAAGCCCGAGAACGTACTCGTCCCCTCGCGTACACGGCTTTCACATGACACAATTAGCACAAATGACTCAAATCCTAAGTGGTAGTTCCCCCCCCACAAAGTTAGATAAGATATTTACCTCAAAGAAGCTAGACCGATACTCTAAAAAGACCTTCTCGAGAGAAAAAACCACCGGACGATTCAAATCTAGCTAAAATACCTTCAAATCATAAATAAAATTCATAGGAAACAATTCAGGATAATAAAGCTTCAATCTTTAACAAGAACTAAAAATCAACACAAATGTCAACCCCCGGGCCCGCGTCTCGGAACCCGACCAAAATTATTAAATCAAACACTCATTCGATAACGAGTCCAACCATACAAGAATTACCAAATTTCGATATCAATTCGCCCTTCAAATCGTCATTTTACATTTTGAATGATTTCTTCAAAAATTCCCATTTTTCCTCAACTCAAAACATAAATTATAAGATAAAAATAAAGATAGAATCATGGAATATAATAAATTCTGGATGAAGAACACTTACCCCAATGATGTTCTTGAAAAACGCACGAAAATTAGCTCAAATCCAAGGTCTACAACTCAAGATATGATAAAAATGGCCAAACCATCGATTTGGAAAATATATTATGCTGCCCAGGTATTTTTCATATCACGATCGCAGAAATATACATGCGATCGCGAAGAAGAAACAATGACTGCCCAAAAAATGCACTACGCGATCACGAATTCGACCGCGAAGAAGAAAAGAACACTGCCCCACGAAAAGGTACTACGCAAACGCGGAAGGCCAAATGCGAGCGCGAAGAAGATGTCACTCACACGCACGCGATTGCCGACTGACCATTACACAAAGAAAAAAATATGGCAAGTCAACAAATACACTACGTGATCACGGATAACACTACACGATCGCGAAGGAGGTTATCAGACACCAGAACTTCAGCATTTCAAAACATAAGAAAATGGCTCGTGGCTCATCCGAAAAGCACACGAGCCCCCCGGACCTCGTTGAAACATGACAACATGTTCCATAACATAGCACGGAACTGCTCGAGATCTCAAATCACATCAAACAACTTCGAAACTACGAATCACACCACAAATCGAACTTATGAAATTTCCAAATCTTCTAACTTCCAAAACTCGTGCAGAAACATATCAAATCAACCCGGAATAAGGTAGAATTTTGCATGAAAGTTCCAAATGAAAAAATGGAGCTAACCCAACTCTTGGAATTGCATTCCAACCCTGATATCACCAAGTTCAACTCTCGGTCAAACCTCTCAACCTTCCAAAACATCGACTTTCCAATTTTCGTCGAAATGCTTCAGATTACCCTATGGACCTCCAAATCCCAATCCCGACGCACTCTTAAGTCCAAAATCACCATACAAAGCTATTGGAGTCATCAAAATTCTATTTTGGAGTCGTCAACACAAAAGCAAAAACTCCGGTCAACTCTTACTGCTTAGGCTTCTAAAAGAAGAATCCTTCTTCCAAATTGATCGCGAATCATCCGAAAACTAAACTTGACCACACACGCAAGTCATAAAGAATAATATGAAGCTTCTCAAGACCTTAAGCCACCGAACGGGATGCTATCCCAAAACAACTACAAAACTCTCTTTATTCAACTTGTATCATGTTCTTCAACTATTCTTTAACTTTCTTCAAACGAAAAAGCTTTTCGCTCTTTCATAACATAAAATGACTTCTTCTTCTTCAAAGAATACCAGTTCTTCAAAGAACAAGAACAAATTCGAGGACGTTTCTCCTCCAACAGTGATCACCATCATCCCTAGAAGTCTTGTTATAACAAAAGACTTCGAAGAGAAATTTCCTTCGGTTAGCCCTCGTACATGGGCTGTTAGAAATTATCCTTCTTCCATACATCCTTCCAGCATTCCTACTATGAAGGAAGACTGTCATTGTGAGGACCTAGACGTTATCCCTCCCGACCTGGCAGAGCGAGTAACCTTACCCAATAGGGGTTTTACGTACTTCTATACGTATCCTTTCACTTTGGGGAGATTTTCTCTGAATGGAGAGCTTGACTCCTTATTGAGGAGTTTTGCCTCCTCTATCAAGTATGTTTGGCATAGGTGAGTCCGTCCGTGTGGAGGACGATTTCTTGCCTTCGGTGCCAGTGCTAGGAAATAGGGGATGAGCTAAATTTAGCTCACGTGATGAACCTTTATTCCCCCAAGATCTTCCGTGGGGGGATGATCAACTTCAACAAGCAGGGCCACCCTGCATTTCTATCTAGCATGGGTGATGATAACGGCCGTGGGTGGCTGGAACGTTTGTTTCAGTTGCCACTAGTGACATCATCCCGGTCTCGGCTCCTTCCTTCCGGTCTGTGGAACTGGACTCGTAAGTATACAATCTTCTTTTTCCTTGTTAAATATCCTTTCCTCGTCATTATTAAATTTTCTTTCTTTTCCTGTCTCAACGGCTGTGTGGGTTCCCCCTAGGGTTGAGGGCCTGGACCAATGGGTTCAGAAGATTTTGGATGTTACCACGCCCGAAACCCGCTCATGGAAAGAGTTGTCCGTGAAATACGGTGGAAGGACAAAAATTATTATAAGCTTAACTCATTATGTCCTTACCTTTTATTATGAGAAAGTTATCTGACTCATTCCCCTTGTTGAATATAGGTCTACCCCAGGGATCATTTGTTGTCCCCGAGGAGGGCATTTTGGTTGATCCTGCTGATGCGACGAGGCTGCTGCAGAGAGCTTTTTCACAGACATATGCCTCCGGGTCTACTTCTGGTGCAAGTGCTTCTTCTCGGAGTCCTTTACTGGAGAACAAGCAACAAAAAAAGAAGGCGTTTCTTTACTGTCGGGGGAAAGAATAAGAGGGAAAATAATGTTGCCCCCGAGTCGTCTCCGGAAGTCGTAGTGATGAGCCCTCTGCCCGGGCCGGCCATATATACCGTAACGATTTACAATGATGGAGAAGCTAGAGATGAATAAGCTTCTCTACATAAAATACGATGACCTTCCTCAACTCAACAGACCGCTCAATCCGTGAGTTAGTTACACCAACCGAGGACGATGTCTCGGCGCTTTTGGGGTAGTATGAAATGGTGGAACATACCAACTTGCATTTTCAGGTCCTAGTCGCTGCGCCCGATAGTTTGGGGCTGAGTATCGGGTCCCTTCCATCCTCGATTGACAAGCAGCCAACAACCAGCATTGTGTTTTTCACAACTGCTTCTCACCCTTTAAGACCATCATCTTTATCTCTATCTTCACCAACACCAACAACTGCTACATCATCTCCGCCTTTGTCAACTCTTCCACTAGAAATTGCTACATCATTTCTACCGGCTGCATTTGCCTTATAAGAGGGTGTCCTTCTTCCCCAGTCCCCAGTTCATGGGAATTTGGGGCAAAACTATTGTCCCATCTCAAAAGATGTGCAAGGAGGAGGAGAGTTACTCTCTCGATCTCCACCGGATGCAATTTGCTATCTCGGGCGGTGGAACTTGCTAACTATCTTAAGCCTTTGGCTTCAGAGAAATATTGTGAAAAGATACAGGCTCTCTCGGGATAGTACTTGTTGAAAAATGCCATGCATAATGCCGGAGCGGTACATTATTTATTTCCTTTGTTATTTCTTCTGCTTTTGCCTGAAAATATCCTAAGTTTGCCTTTCTCGTTTTGTTGGCCAACTTTCTTGCTTCCGAGAGCCTCCAAAGGTTGATTCGGCAAAAGAAAGAACTTACCTTCGCACGGGATCAACTTTTGGCCGAACGGGAGCAAACTGATGCTTGCCTCTCAGAATTTGAGGCCAAAGATGCAGAGGTCGTTGTATTAGAGACTCGCTTATTGCAAAGAGAGCAAGAAGTGGTAACCCTTAGCCAAGAAATTGTCCCGTTGAGGGTTAAATTTGACAAATTCAGGGCCAAAGGGCTAAAGTACATAATGCCGTTCTTGCTACAACCGACCGCAAGGCTGCCTCCGCTGCAAGATTGACCAGCTTAGAGGCAGCCTTGAACTCCAAAACTGAAGAACTTGCTGCTGCGGGGGTGAAACATGCCCACTTGGAGGAGAAGTATAGGAAAATTATCGAGCATAATAGGCTCTTTAGCTCAACTGTTTGTGACCTTCATGTTAGCCTCAGATCCATTAGATCCGCCAGGGAAAACCTTTCTGCCGAGGTAATCCAACTCAAAGAAGAACTTAAGCACCGGGTGGCTTCCCTCATTGCTGATAAAAGTTATGTTATATAAAACATGAGGAGAAAACCCTTGGAGGAGGCTAAAGCAGGTATCATTGACTTTGAAGCCAAAATCGCTATGTCCTGTGAGCTTGAGTTAGCTGCTAAAAGGGGTCTCCCGGTAGAGCCTGATGCTTCCGGTTCTTCTGTTAAGGTTCTAAAACATCGGGAACTGAAGAGGAAACGAAAGGCAAGGATGTTGAAGGCCAAACTGATGAGGGTCAAAATGTTGAGCCATCGGCGGATCTACCCATTTCCCTTGGGGGCGCGGACACTTCTCTTTATTCGAGTTCCGGTTAAGGTTCCAACTTTTGTATCTGTGATGCTCTGGCACGTTATTGTAAATAAATACATCTTTTTGATAAAGTATTGTTTGAGTATTTCTTTCGTTTAAAAATTTATGCAAGTTTTAATCTTTGCATTCTCTGTTCTTTTTTACTTAAGTATTTTGCACAAATTTTACTGTTTGTCTTATTATGTAAAGTCTTGGGTGTATTTTTCCCCGAAAGCATTTGGATTTCGGGCAAAAATTCGTCTGAAATCAACCCTTTATCATGAGGGTTTTTGTAAGAGAGGGACCTCTTATGTTTATAGTGCTCTTGAAGAGGACGCCTCCTGTTTATTACGGGACTAGAACTTGAAGTGCTTGTTTAACTTTCAAATGATAAAATCAATTCATCGATCAGACAAGAAACAAGATGGAAAGTAAAAGGACTATTCTTTATTCCTTCCATTTTCAAAAAGTACATAATCATTTGTTATGCTAAAAATGAAATTGCAATTTCTTATGGCTAATTCGTACAACTTGTTTCTACGGGGCTGGTCGCAGTCTGCTGTCCCGATGGTACAACTATGTTTCTGGTTTTCACGATATGGTCGACGTGTCAGTAATTGTCGTCATATTATCATATCACTCCCAAGTGTTCATATGTGAAGAATGCGAATTGGAAAACTAGAAATCTTGCACCTTCAAGGATCCCACTAATGAATTGCTAGACAATCTTCAACTCGATAACAAACTTCGCTTCCCCTTAGGAATTTATGTTATCGAGCAAAAGAATATCTAACAATCCTCTAGTGGTTTGCACCTGTGAATGGTCGGGTAACCTTTGCTTGATAGCAAACTCACCTTCCCGATGGGAATTTTGCTATCGAGCCAAAGATTATCTAACCGCCCCGGAGTGGTTCTTCGCTTGTGTGACTTGCTATTAAAGAACTTATTGCTTATGTTGAAACTTTCTTAGTAGTATGCTTTCCGTTTCTGCCACGTTAAAAACCTTTCCAGAATAACTCATTGGGACAAAAACTAGACGAAGGGAAAAAGAGTGCAGCACATACTTTCAGTACATGCGATGTTTGTCAGCAATAATATTTATTGAGGTGTGCCACATTCCAGTTGCTTGGATAATTTTCTCCATCCTGATTCTCCAACTCATATGAATCTTTCCCGGTGACAGCTGAAACCCGGCAAAGGCCTTACTAGGTTGGACCTAGCTTCCCTGCGTTGAGTTCCTGGGTGTTTTGAGTTACTTTCCTTAGAACCAAGTATCCACTTTAAAGTAACAGAGGTTGGCTCTTCGATTATAATATCTTTCCATTCTCTGCTTTTGGGCCTCCATTCTTATATGTGCCAAGTCCATACATTCATCGAGTAACTCAAAGTTGACCAACATCGCTTCACTGTTTGTTTCTTCGCTTGCCTGGAAATATCTTAACGTAGGCTCTCCTACTTCCATCGGGATTAAGGCTTCTGCTCCGTACACAAGGTAAAAAGGAGTTTCTCCCGTGCTCGATTTGGCCGTCGTTCAGTACTCCCATAACACTCCAGGAGGTTCCTTAGGCCATTTACCTTTATCCACTTCCAACCTTTTCTTGAGATTTTTTATAATCACTTTGTTCGTCGATTCCACTTGACCATTTGCGCTCGGATGATAGGGTGAAGACGTGATTCTATTTATTTTCAAATCTTCAAGGAACTTTGTGATCTTCGCGCCAATAAATTGTGGCCCATTATCGCACGCTAATCTCTTTTGGTATTCCAAACCTATAGATTATTTTCTCCCATAAGAAATCCACAACTTCACGTTTGCCAATCTTTTGATAAGGACATGCTTCAACCCACTTAGAAAAATAGTCAGTTAAAATAAAAAAAAACCTTACTTGACCGGGAGCTGGCAACACCAGTTCAATGATGTCCATTCCCGACTTCGTGAACGGCCATGGAAACAGAACTGAGTGTAGTGGTTCTGCTGGTTGAAGTACCAGCGGTGCGTACCATTGGCACTTATCACATTTTTGCATGAAATATTTGTCATCTCGTTCCATTCGGGGCCAATAATATCCTACCCGTACCAATTTTAGCACTAAGGAATCTGCGCCCAAATGGTTTTTGCATATTCCTTCGTGGACTTCTCGCATAACATAATTAGCTTCAGACGCTCCCAAGCATCGGGCCATGGAAATATTTCCTGTACAGTTGGCCTCCTTTGAAGCTATACCGTGCTGCTTTAGCGTGCAGCGCCAGGGACGCCTTGGAGTCTTGGGGCAACTTCGCATGTTCGAAATAATCGATGATCTCGTTCCTCCAATCCCAAACCAATTAGTCGTATTTACCTCATATTAGCTATGCGCATCCAGGATCGAGTGTATGAGCTGTACTACTGTCCCAAAATCCGATCCCTTCATTTCTGTTGGTGAACCGAGGTTAACCAGTGCATCTGCTTATGCATTTTCTTCCCCCAGGATATGAGTAATCGACCACTCCCAAAATCGATCCAGCAGAGCCTAGACCTTCACTACGTATTGTTGCATGCGCTCCTCTTTGGTTTCAAAGATCCCGTAAACCTGATTTACCACCAGCTGGGAGTCATATTTGATTTCTATGACCTCAGAATCTAGTTCCCAATCCAATTCAAGTCCTACAATCAAAGCCTCATAATCTGCTTCATTGTTAGTTAAAGGGACCGTTCTGATGGCTCGCCTTAGGGTTTCTCCCGAAGGAGTGGTTAATATTATGCCAAGCTCGGACCCTTTATGTTGGAGGCTCCATTCGTAAATAAGGTCCAAACTTCTAATGTCGATTCTCACACCATTACCACCTCTTTAAATGCTAGAGGCAGCAATCCCGGACTAGAATCGGCCACAAAGTCGGCCAAAACTTATGACTTAATCACAGTCCTTGATTTATATTCTATGTCGAACTTGCTCATTTCGATGGCCCAATCTACCCGAGAGTTCAGGTTTGTGAAGGATGTTCTGTAGGGGAAAGGTGGTCACCACAGCTATCAAGTGACATTGGAAGTTAGGACTCGCTTCCAAGCAGCGACTACGAGAGCTAAGGCCAGCTTCTCCAAATGCGGGTAGCGAGTTTCTTCTCCCGTTAAAATTTTACTAACATAATACGTAATAAATGGAAGATTTCTTACCCTTGTCCTCATAGACTGAAACTACACTTACCACTACTTCCGAGACTGCAAGGTAAACCAACAGTGTTTCACCTTCCTTTGATTTTGAAAAGAACGGAGGGATTGACAAGTACCTTTTCAAATCTCTCAAAGCCTGCTAGAATTCCAGGGTCCGTTTGAAATTGTTTTTCTTTTTTAGCAGCGCGAAAAAACGGTGGCATTTCTTTGATGAACAGGAAATAAACCTACTCAAAGAGGCCTACCTCCCTGTGAGCCTTTGAACTTCTTCCACACTTGACAGCTGGTCTGGGATGTCCTCGATGGCTTTGATCTTATCGGGATTTACCTCAATCCCTCTTTCTGATACAAGGAATCCCAAGAATTTGTCAGAGCTGACCCCGAACGCAAACTTCTCAGGGTTAAGCTTCATGTTATGCTTCCTTAGGATGTCAAAAGTTTCTTGCAAATTCTTATGATGATCACCTACGTTCAAAGACTTAAAGAGCATATCGTCAATATAAACTTCCATAGTTTTTCCTATCTGTTTTTCAAACATCTTGTTTATGCGCCGTTGGTAAGTGGGTTCGGCGTTCTTCAGCCCGAAGGGCATCATATTATACCAATATATACCGAAATTTGTTATGAACGAAGTTTTTTCCTGATCCTCTGGGTTCATCTTAATTTTGTTGCACCCGAAATAAGCATCGAAGAAACTCATTAACTCGTTCCCGATCGTCGCATCAATCATTTGATCGATGTTTGGAAGTGGGAACGAGTCTTTTGGTCACGCCTTATTAGAGTCCTTATAATCTAAACACATGCAAAACTTATTGTTCTTCTTAAGAACTACTACAACATTATCTAGCCAGTCTGGATACTTTACCTCTCGGATCGAACCGATATCAAGTAGGCGACTTACCTCTTCTTTGACAAATTTATTCCTGGACTCCGCAATAGGGTGTCTTACTGGAAGGATGTTGAGATCCAAGCTTGGCTTGTGTACTGCGACTTCTGTTGGGATACCTGTCATGTCCGCATGCGACCATGCAAAACAATCGGCACTATATTTAATAAATTCAATGAAGCCAGACCTGAGCTCGGGTGCAGTCCTTTCCCCAAGTGGATTTACTTTCTAAGAACTTTTCAAACAATGCAACTTGCTCGAGCTCTTCCGGTGTGGATTTTCTTGTATCCGTCTCTTCTGGTACTTGAAAATATATCGGCACCGAATAATATTCCCACGCTTCTTCCCCCTGATAACTTCATTCAATTCAGGAGCGGGTGCCGGTTCCTATAGTTGCTATGCAGCGTGATCCTGCCCTTTTCTACTGGAGACCGAAATTGCATTCATCTCCCTTTCTACCGGTTGGTCGCCCCTTATCTATTTGATTCCTTTGGGCGTTAGGAATTTTAGCAACTGATGATACGTTGATGGTACAACTCTCATCTTATGCAACCATGGTCTTCCCAGAATGATATTATATCCCATATCACCATCCACCACTTCAAATAAGAGTGTCTTCATCACTCATTCGGCATTCATGGCAGCAAGATCTCTCATCGGGTTGTCAGGCTTGCGAGTCGAATCCGACAAGGATTTTTAGGGCTGGAATGAATGCTTCTGGTGAGTTTGGCTTGCTCCAATACCCTCCATTGTATGATATTGGCCGAACTTTCAGGATCCACTAGAACACGTTTGATTTTAAAATCTAGTACATTTAAAGGAATTACCAATGTGTCATTGTGCGGTAGCAACAATTCGTCTGCGTCCTCCTCTGTGAAAGTGATGTCGTTTTCAATAACTTCCCGGAGTCGCGTGCTATGGGTTATTGATACCTTTGTATTTTTTATTGAAGAGAAGGTGACCACGTTGATCTCGTTCCCCTCGAAGATTATGTTGATCGTCTGGCACGAGGGATCTTCTCCTGCTTTGAGGGTTCCGCGTTATAACGGTTGCGAGCATGGTTGTTCTTGGCCCGGTCACTTAAGAATTCTCTGAGATGCCCATTTTTAAAAGTGTCACCACCTCTTCCTGCAGATGTCGGCAGTCCCCAATTCGGTGGCCATCCGTCCCGTGGTACTCACACCATAATTTGGGATCCCTCTGGCTGGTATCGAATCTCATCGGCTTCAGGAACTGTGATTCTTTGATGTTTCTCATAGGTGATACCAACTCCACTACATTGATGTTGAAATTGCATTATGATAGCCTGGGGTAGGAAAGATCTCGCGTACCTGATGCTTCTTTGTCCTGCAATGATCTGTTGTTCCGGTAGTGATAAGTTCTTCTGTTGGTAACCATATGAAATCTTGCAACAAATCATATTCTCCATGTGCAATTCTGAATATGTCGGCCAGTCGGAACTGCATATTTTTTGCCCCAGCATGAGCCTTAATAAAAGAGTCCGCAAGCATCTCAAAGGAATCTATGGAATGATCGGGTAGCAGTGAATACCATGTCAAGGCTCCCCTCATAAGAGTCTCTCCAAATTTCTTCAGAAAACACATTCAATCTCGTGGGGAGCTAAATCATTACCCTTCACCGCCGTTGTATAGGTGGTAATATGCTCCTGAGGGTCTGACGTTCCATCATACTTCGGCACGCCGGGCATTCTAAACCGCTTTGAGATTAATATTGGTGTCACGTTTGATTTGTACGGCAGCTGAGTATACTTATTTGAGTCTGGTCCCTTCAGCATCGGTGGTGCACCAGGGATTTGGTCCATGCGGGTATTCACTCCCCTCATAAACTGTAAGATTTCTCTCTTGAAGGGATCGTTCTCGTTGTTGGGGCCGGATCCGCTCCCCCATCCCCATAGGAGCCAACCTCGCCCCTCGGGGTGTTGTTGTCGACTCTCTGCATTGTTTGATTTGTGGGAGCGCCAGGAGGAACTGGACCTTGTCTATCCGCGTTATTGGAAGCCCCTGATAATGCCTTCTTCAACTCCGTTATAACCTTATCCTGGCGTGTGAGGTGGCCTATAATGAACGTTTGTTGATCTTGTAGGAATCTTACTGCATCGACAACATGCTCCTCTTTATCATCGTCGGGAGTCTCCTCCTGAACATGTCGTGGGTATCACCTGTCGTGGACCAACGTGGCATCATTCCCCTTATTGTGGGTGTCACTGACTGAATCCTCGTGATGAGACTAGTCTCCTTGATCCTCAAGATTGTGCGTGTTGTTAACACCATTATCTGTCATTTTTTGATTTTTTGCAAAGACAATAATCAAAATACGTTAGGTAAAGTGGTAAGGATCAACTTAGTTACACGCGTCTAGGCCCCACGGTTGGTGCCAAATTGTTTACCTGTAACACGCTATAGTTGAATTTATACGTGGTTTCTAGACAAATGAATCAATTTGATCCTAAAATAATATAATAATTGAAGAAACACGTAATACTTAGCCTTGAAGTGAAGGTAAAATCGCACAAATAGTAATTCCGGGAGCAGAGCTTCCGGACACAATAGTAATGAAATCAAGGAATAAGAAGATAAAATTATATAAAGCTTCGAATCGATTATAGCGTAAGTTCGCCAAAAAAGTCGTCCCCTTTACAATGATGACATAGCTTACTATTTATAGTTGCACCTAGGGAACAAGGTCCTAGGATCATGCCCCTCTTTAATGCCAATTATGAGGGCCATTGAAAAGGTGTTACTGTGAGTATACATGACACATCCTCTGTAACGGACAGTGCACTAAATGTTGTGGAATATTCTTCATTAAAATACTACCGGACGAAGGGTATTTATTGCATCTTTACGAGTGTCGTTTTTCCAGTAACAAACGGGAAAATTGCCTTCGATTTTAACTATTACCGCCTTAGTCTCTACGTGTCACTCTTTTAAGCGGCCACTTAGCATAGCATATTTTATCCTATACAATGATGATGACTAGTTGCAAAACGGAGTTTTCAGATTTTGATAACTTCCAAGACCAATTCCAGCATGCCTACATCTGTTTTACTACATTGAACATAAAGTTCTCCAAGCCCCAATTTTTATCATTTTCGTTTGAAAGTAAAGCACATTTTTGTGACCAAACTAAACCTTTGCAATATTTTTTTCTAATCAATACTATTTATGTAATAACATCTTTCAAAACAACTATTCCATATTAATACAACGGTGCTTGAAAATAATATAGTTTAAACATGTATTTGGAATGGACGTAAATACTCATTAAAATCCTAACCTCAAACCCAACCCCGTGTACTACCTAAATAAAGATATAGGCTGACATAATTTGCTTACAATCATGCGTACACCGCTGGTCCGCTGCACAGCCGCCGGACTCTGGAGGAAAATCAGTGGAGTAAATATTTACACCATACAAATAAAATACAAGACATATGTCTTCGCAAACATAGTTATCACTAAGCATAATTAATTAATATACATGCAAACTTTAATTTATCACTTAATCATGATAAAATTAGTATGATTTTGGGTAAATACCTGGTGAAAGTAATTTTTAACCGTCATCACTCATTAGGGCATAACCTCACAGGGATGACTGAGAGAAAGGTGTTGGATGCGGGGGTGGGGTGGGGCGGTTGGGGGGTGGTGGTGGTCATGGATTTATTAATGTGACGATACCTCCCGTAACTTCATTTGATGCTTTTTGGTTTGCGTGTGTGGTCAGTGTCGGTGTTCGAAAATCGTTTATGTGAAATTTTGAAGAAAATGAGAATTTTGACTAAAAATGAGGCTAGAGTTGACCACGATCAACATTTTGGGTAAATGACCCTGGATCAGTATTTTGACGATTCCGATAGGTCCGTATCGTAATTTTGGACTTGGACGTATGCCCGTAATTGAATTCGGAGGTCCCATGTTGATTTGACTTATTTTGCCAAAAGTTAGCAATTTGAATGTTTGGCAATTCCCTAGGTTTGACCGTAGGTTGACTTTATGGTTATCGGGTTCAAATTTCGGTTTTGGGACTTGGAATAGGTCATTTTTGCGATTTGATACTTGTCTACAAAATTTGGTGCAATTCGACGTCGGTTTGATTTCTGACACTTGGTTCTGATTCTAGAGGTTCTTGAGTTTTCTTTTCAAGTTCATGCGTTATGATATCCAATTCGAAGTTCTAGATGTTATTTTGGTGTCTTGATCGTGTGATTGTATGATGTCCAATTCGTAGTTCTAGCGTTTATATTTTATTCTTTTCGACAAGTAGTGACAATTATTAGACAAACCCCATTAGTTTTATCATTTAATTATAGTCTATGACTTTAATTACTTCTTCTATTTTTTTTTTTTACTTTCTAGCATGAGTAGTTAGATTTTATATAGGGTTGTGATCCAGCCCTAGTGTGTAAATCTTATTAGTTGTTAACTTTAATGGTTGTTTATGAATGAGTGTTTATTATTTAGTCTTGTTTATGCGTTATTTCTAGAATTAATGGTTGCAAATATTGATCCATGCCTATTTGACTTAGTTCTTACTTGAGAAGAGGGACTTAGTCTGGGAACACTTGGCTAACAAGAATTGAGCTAGTTAAGTTTTGGCTAGTTTAATTAAAGGGTTTGAACTAGAGATAGGGAAAATCCGACTTGGACTCATATATGTTATTTGGATTGCTACCCAATTGGACTTGAGAAAGCCAATTTGGGCATAACCACTCTATAACCGAGAAGTATTGTGTAGGTACTTGAGAATTAAGAGTTATAATACACCTTGATCCATAAAATAAGCATTAAAGTAGTTTATTCATTTGCATCTAGGTGAATGTTACATCCCTAGGTTTTTCCCCCAATTTATTAAAAACACAAAAAACAATTATTCTCTTTCTAATTACTTTTAATTAGTTTAAATCTCTTGGCGTTGACTTAGAAAACAATCACCCTTTGTTTGGAAGCGTAATTTAGTTGTCTCGCATGCACTTTTGAAGTATCTACCTTAACACTCTTCATAAACTCCTTGAGGAATTTGACCCTGATTCTAGTTGGGTATTATAATTGCAACGACTGTTTCCACTCACTATTGAGTGCGGATTGGACGTGGATCAATTTTGGCGTTGTTGCCTGGGAGTTTTTGTGGTGTTAGCTATATATTTGAGTGTGTTCTTGAAATATCTTTTTTCCTTCCGTGTTACTAATTTGTTGAAGCAATCGTAGGTACAAAAAGGAGAACAACGAGCTCGGAAATATGCCATTGGGTGAGTTGGACAGCGAGGAGGAACAACTAGATGATGTGCCTCAAGTGCCACAACCAAATTGCCGCGGGCGTAGTCAACAAGAAAACTTGCCCCCACCTCCCCTACCTCTACCATCACAACCACAAGTGGCTCAATACTGGATTTTACCCAACGAAGGTTATGCAAGTGCAGTAATCCCCCTCGCATTAGGGCGAGAAACTTTCAAATTACCAATGTGATGCTCACTTTTATAGAGAAACAAGGTTTTTCACCAGTGTGCCAAATCAAAATGCTTATAAACATTTGAAGGGCTTTGTGGATACGTGTTGAGGGAGCAATCAAGAAAATGTTTTGGAGGATGCTTTGAGGCTAAGACTTTTCCCTTCTCTCTACGAGGTAAAACATTAGATTGGTTGGAATGCTTGGCTAATCATTCGATCCATACTTGAGATGAATTGGAAACAAATTTTATTTCTAAGTTTTTTTCTCCCGTGCACATGACTACTCTTAGGGATTAAATATTGGCTTTCAAGCAAGAGCCCGATGAAACTTTGCATGAAATTTGGGATCGGTATCGGACAATGATGAAGGAGTGTCCGAACAATGATATGACCGATAACATGATCCAACAAACTTTTTACTATGGTATTAATACTACAAACCAATATGTGGTCAATCAATTGGCCGGACAGAACTTTATTACAACACCTTATGCAGAGGTATGCGAGATTCTTGATGAGATGGCAGAAACGTCTTCGGTTTGGAAATCTTGAGCCAATGTTCCACAAGGTAATCCCAACATGATCATCTCCATAAAGAGTTACAAGACCATGGGCAAGCCATTGGCAAATTAACAACTATGACTCAACTCGCCCAACTTGCCTCACATAACACATCAATCCGTAATCTTGAAGTTCAAATGAGGAAAATCTCTCAAGCTCTTAATACTCATCCTAAGGGTGCACTTCCAAGTGATACGGTGGTAAAACCAAAGGTTAATAACAATACGGGGAATGCTATGGCGGTTATCACAAGAAGTGAAAGAGGCGGGAATGCACCCACCTCAAATGAAAGGCGACTAGTGGATGATGACCAAGTAATACAAGAAGAGGAAATCCCAAACAATGATGTTCAAGCAAGATATGAAGTTTGGATTGACATTGATGATAGTGTGGAAGAGACTCAAGAGGAGGTGAACCCGTCTAGGGAGCACTTCATTGACATACCGGAGCCAGTAGTGCAAAAGGATAAGGCATCATTACCTAAGCCTCCACCTCCCTATCCTCAAAGACTTGACAAGCAAAATGGTGAACATCAATTCAAGAAGTTCATTCAAATGATGAAAAGTCTCTCTATTAATGTGCCATTTGTATAATCTTCGGAATAAACGCCCAGTTATGCCAAGTTTATCAAAGATCTTGTGACCAAGAAGAGGTCAACGAATTTTGAAACTATCAAAGTCCTCATAAAGTGAGTTCAATTGTTCATTCCATGGCTCCTAAGTTGGATGGTCCCGGTGCTTTCAAGATTTCTTGTACAATTGGGAGTGCCGATTTTTCTAGCCCTTTGTGATCTTAGGGCGAGTATCACTTTGATGCCCTATTTAGTTTTTTAGACTTTGGGAATTTGGAAACCAAGACCCACATCTATGAGGTTGCAAATGGCCGATTGTACCATGAGGAGGCCCTTGGGAGTGATTAAGGATGTTTTGGTCCGGGTTGATAAGTTCATTCTTTCGGTGGACTTTGTTATTCTAGATCGTGAAGTTGATTATAAATGTGCCTATTATTCTTGGGGTGACCTTTCCTTGCTACATGTAAGGCTTTGTCGCAACCCAAAATCGCAACCTATCGTGATGGAACCTAACACATTTTCTAGGTAAGCCGACAATCACATAGCAGCTAAAACTTTGAATAAAACATGTTTTATAAACTCAACAGCGGGAAATCTCATAAATATCTGATAAGAGTAACTGAAATACTACTACAACCATCCCAAAATCTGGTGTCAGTGGGTACATGAGCACTACTAAGTATCAACATAACCAAACCTCAAGTACAACTGTCTAAATAATTGAACAATATTAAAATATAGAAGGAAAGAGAGTCAAGGTATGCGGACGTCATAGCAGCTACCTTGAAGTCTTCAAGCAAGTACGACAAAGATCTAGCAATCACCGCGTCCAGATGTACCTGGATCTGCACACGAAGTGCAGAGTGTAGTGTGAGTACAACCGACCCAATGTACTCAATAAGTAATAGGACTAACTTTGGGCTGAAAGCAGTGACAAGCTCAGAAGGATACAGTCATAACCAATATATTGACAACACATGTAAGATAATAACAATGGCAATAAGTAACTCAGAGAAATTCCATGATCAACTCGTTTAGAATACATAAATTTTGACATGCTTTCAATTTCAACAATTAAAGCCCAACACTGATAAGAATATGTCAAGTACAACTACCATGAGGAATTACATCTCTATGCCTACATGTCAAATATGCATGTCAAATGTAATGTATCACATTAATATTCCTAAGTACTCATACTCTCAGAGTATTCAAGTTTATCACAAATGACCTCTCATCAGACACACTATAACTTAGCACTGTATGGGTGCCTAGTACCAATGCCCCTCACCAAAACACGTGTATATATCACTATGCCTGCGCTCACTACTAGTGTGTCAGACTCTAGAGGGGTGGATCCTGCCCAAGCGCTAATATAAAGCCTATAAGGCCTACTGCAGAGTGTAGCCCGATCCACAATAATAAATAAACCTATGAGGCCTGATGTGGCATGAAACCCAATCCACAATAACACTCACAGTCCCGCTCTCAGTCTCACCTCAGTCATCAATCTCTCAAGTCTCAAGGGGTCAGAAATCTCGTACCACTTAGCCCAAACAATGATAACATGTGATGTAACAGTAAATGATAACAAGACTAAGATATGATATGCAAACGAAGAAAGCATGTCTAAGTACATTATTGCAGTTAAAGCAGGTAATCTCAAAACAACAGAAATAACCTCAGTGGGTCTCAAAAGATTAAGCATATAGGATAAACATGATTTCTAACATGAATCATAGTTCAATTACACTAATAAGTAAGGTTTTCACGGATAGGACAAGACTTGATAACAACACAATATAAAAGAATCATCCGGATCATGATTACAACGGTGCACACCCACACGCCCATCACCCAGCATGTGCGTCACCCCAACACAAACCATACAATATGTTTTCCAAGGGTTTTTACCCTCAATTCCAATATTAGAAGTATTACTTACCTCAAAGTGCGCAACTCGATGCTCCAACAAATACCTTCCTCGCGAATCAGCCTCCGAACGACTCGAATCTAGTCACAAACAACTTAATATAATCGATACAAGCTACATGAATCGATCCCATACGATAAAACTAAGATCTTTAACCAAATTCAAAAAGTCAACCTCGGGCCCATGCCTCAGAAATTCAAAAAAATTAACAAAATCCGAACACCCATTCAATTACGAGTCCAACCATACCAAAATCATCCAATTCCAACCACAAATCGACCCTCAAATTCCCAAATACATAGACCAAAAATCCAAGAAATCTAACCTCAAACACACATAATCTAGGTGTAAAAATCAATGGATATTCAATGTATATGGACAAAAATGATCAAAAGTCACTTATATCTTGAATTTTATTGAAATCCCTCTAAAAAATTTCCCCTAGCTGAGCTGCACAAATCCAAAAATGAGACAAAACTCGAAACTCTTCGAAATATAACACTACTAGGTATTTCGCATTTGCAATCCATTCTTTGCTTCTGTGGAACTACTTTTGCGGTCCAATTTCCGCATCTGCGGAACTCACTTAAACTTCACCCTGCTGCATCTACGGTCCAAATCCTGCACCTACGGAAGTGTGCTTGCGGAACTTCATCACTTCTGTGATTCATGTCCTCCAGCCGCATTCCGCTTCTGCGAATCATCCATCACACCTGTGGTCGCGCTTCTGTGCACCGATGTCCGCTTCTGTGGACTCCCAATCCCAGCTCCTCATTTGTTTTTGCAGAAATAACATGCATCCCAGGGCTCGCAGATGCGGCATATTCCTCGCACCTGCGACCCACCAACAGTCTGTCCAAACACTCACGACCCCTGGGCCACTTCTGTGGCGTTGCACCTACTAAAAATCCTATGCAGGTGCGATTGCACCAGAACTGAAGCTCTAACATTTTTCCTAAGCTCAATTCTCATCTTGAATTTAATCTGAATCAAACCCGAGCCTCCCGGGACCCCATCCAAACATACCAGCTCATCCTAAAACATGATACGAACTTAGTTAAAGTCTCATATCACATCAAACAATATCAAAATCACGAATCACACCCCAATTCAAGCCTAACAAAACTAATGAATTTCCAACTTCTAAAACCAATGCTGAAACCTATAAAACCAACTCCGATTCACCTCAAATTTAGCACACAACTCATAAGTTACACAACAGACCTACTCCAACTCTCGGAATCAAAATTTGAGCCCGATATCAACAAAGTCAACTCTTGTTCAAAACTCTCAATCTTCCAAACCTTCAACTTTCCAGCTTTCGCCAATTCAAGCCAAAACAACATACAGACCTCTAAATCAATATCCTGACATACTCATAAGTCAAAAATCACAATACAAAGCTATCAGAAACACCAAAACTCTATTTCGGATTCGTCTATAAAAAGTCAAACTCCGATCAACTCTAACAACTTAAGCTTCCAACCATGAGATAAAGTGTCCCAATTCACTCCGAAATATCTCTGAATCCAAACCAACAAACCCGAAAAGTCACATAAACACAAAGAACATAGAAGAAGCGATAAATGGGGAAGCAGGTCTACAAGAATCAAAACGACAAGCTGAGTCTGTTACAACCCATATTCACGTACATTAGATCACGCTGTAAGTTATTCGATATAAATCCGAGAAGAGATTATATTTGATATGATAAGAAGTTAATCCTATTAGTCTTAACTGATACAAGGATGTTTAAGAGTTGTTAACAAGTATTAAAAGTTAAATGAATAATAGAGGTGCTTAATATTCTCAGGAGGTCATGTTTTAAGGTATTTGAATCATATAATATCCATATCATAAGTCTTGAAGTCAACCAAATGAAAGAAAAGTTGACAAAAGTTGTCGCAACGTACGTTCATAATCTTACTTAAAATTTATGACAAATGTTACTGAGCTTTTCTCCCAATTTACTTGGGATTACGGAGTGATCGACCCACCAAATTGAAGATCTATTAGTATAGTTTCTAATGCATTAAACTGTTTATCGATACGACATAAGAGTAGAGAGATATTTGCATTTTTGTGAGAATGTGCATGCAACTCTCTATAGGGCCCACACAGGCGGTTGAGATATATTGATATATATAAGACGCCTTAAGCTCGTTCTAACTCATTATTTTTCACTATATTTAGACAATGGACATCTAAAAACTCTCTCTCAAGGATCTCTCATGATCACGGACCCAAAAAAGGGCAAACAACACAAATCAAGTGTCCGAAATCCCGTGGCGCTAGTAAGTTTCTTGTTCTTCTTGTTGTTGCTGATTTTTGTGTGGTTCTAGCTCGCGTGGGAGATTGTTTTAAGTGGTATACATTATTTAAAATACTCTCTCAAGTTTTAACATGAACCGTAGGTGATTTCAAGTCTTCTAAAGTGATTCCAGTGCCGAAAAACCTGAATTGATTGCTAGTTTTGCTTCCTTGTTCTTGTGGCAGAATTGGAAGGATATTTCGTGGTGAAGTAAGGTCAAACTGGAGATGTTGTATCTGTTTAAAGGTAAGGAACCTCTTACTATACATTTATTTATGATTATCCAAGTTGCGGCTAGGTCGTTGAAGCTAGAACTTGTGAGATATCTATCGAAAGACTTGTTAGTAATGTTGTTGGTTGGTGGACTATTGAGGCTCAATATTTGATGTTTTTTGAAGTGTTTGGTGATTTTTTTAACTTGTGGGAAGTCATATAAATAGGGAAGGTACTGTCCATTTCATTGTAAAATAGGTTGCGGTCGATATATAATAGTTACGGCGCTTAAACGATAACGATAGTATCATTTCTCTTATTGTAGACTAAGGAGTTGTGACATTTGAATAGCTTGAGGTTGGGCAGTATATACAAGGTATGTGAGGATATCCCTTTCCATATTTTGCACGATTCCGATTGTACATAACGTAATGACGATCTTCCAAATATGTTCCACTCGTAGAAGCTAGCAGTACTTACATTATTTCCCTTCTTATGGAACGATTGATGTTGATGTTACTTTTCTTATTCTTATGTTATCAATGATGTTGGTAATTCTTGATTCTTATAAGATCCATGACGAAGAGTTAGTCCTAATATTGTGTACGGAGGTTACCGACCTTACATCACTCCAAAAAGGTTCAGAATGCGATTCCAATGAGTCCGCCATGCATTATATATATATGTACCTATTTTACTCTACCGATCCATGATATAGTTGGCCGGGTACGGCACCTATTGTGAAAGCACTAATCAGTTGGGTTTTACCGAGCTCCATGTGGCCTGGTACGATTCTACCGAGCCTTATGATGGCCATGTATGTTTTTACCGAGCCTATTACGGCCGAGTACGATATGCTGATGATGATGCCCACAGGGGCATATGATTTTAAAAGTATGTGCATATTTATATATATATATATTTATATATGTATCATGCATTTTATGTCCGTCACCCTCAGAGGAACTCAAATGTTACAGGTCGTATGTTCTATATCCCTGTCTACATTACTATTCTTATTTATGCTTTCTTGCCTTACATGCTCGGTACTTTATTCCTACTAACGTCCCTTTGATTTGTGGATGCTGCATTTCATGCTATAGGTTCTGATAGACAGGTAGACGCAGCTCCCACACCACAGTAGGTTGCCCAGCTGAGCGGTTATTGGCGAGATCCCTTATCCAGACTTGTCATAGTCTTGGTATGCACTTTTGTTATAGACTATATGGGTATGTCGAGGCTCTGTTCCGACAATTTTGCACCACTTATGTTCCTTTAGAGGCTCATATACAGGTGTTGACTTATGTATAGTTTGGATTTCCTTGTCGGCTAATTTTTGTTGTATAATCTCTCATGGCAGCTTGTTAGCTCGTACCTTATATATAGCTTCATGACAGCCTTGATGACCCATGTTATGTATGTTCATGCCATTATCTGTCATTGTTGGTTGTTCATGATTCTTGCCTACCATTTATGCTGTTCTTGTCGGCCCATATATATTATAAGAAAGGTTAGATAAAATGTACGTAGGTGCTCGGCAGGTATAGCCGGGGTGCCAGTTATGGTCCTCCTGTTTGGGTCATGACAAACTTGGTATCAGAACAAGTCTATCCTAGGGGTTGTCTATGAGCCATGTCTAGTAGAGTCTTGATTATGGATGTGTAGCGCACAACATTTATAATCAGGAGGCTACATGACATTTAGGGTTGTTACCTTCTTCCTGAATCTAGATCGTGCGTAGAGTTGAGTCGTAAGTGTTCATCTCTAATATTCACCTTGTTTTCTTTCCGTGATGCCTTCAACTAGGAAGCAAGCGATTAGTAAATGACTTGATACACCTGCGGGAGAGGGTACCAGTCAGGTGCCTCCAGCCAGAGCAGGCCAAAGTAAGGCTCAAAGTGCGATGCCGTCTCTTACCTCATCTACTCCGTCTCCTCCAGAGGATATAAAGAGGGACCCAACACCTCCAATTCCTCTGTCTGGTACTACAGAACACGATAGGCATAGTGCGATGCAATTGTTGATTAGATTGGTAGCTGCTCGCTCAGAGGCAGAATACCATTGTTGCTGATAAACCGATTAGTGCATCGTGATTTTATTAATATAGACTCTCCAGTGTTTGTCAGATCCAACCCCAAGGAGGACCTGCGGACTTTCACTGATCAGGTTCATCATACACTGCGGGTTATGCACGCTAGTGATAGTGAGGCTAGGGGTGGGCATAAAATTTGAAAAACCAAATTTTGAACTGAACCGAATTAATTTGGTATTTTGGTTTCGGTTTTTTCGGTATTTCCGTACAAAAATTTTGGTATTTCGATATTCTGGTACGATATACGATATTGAGTTTGATATTTCGGTTTACCGAGATACTGAAATACCGAAATATTTAAGTCCAAGCCCAACTATATTTTCATTTTCCAGCCCAATAACTAGCCTAAGCCCAATACCCTAAGCCCCCTAATTCCCTAATCCTTAACGCTCACCCACTCCCCTTCAATGTTGCATAACATATGTTTGATTTTAGTTTCTAGTTTATACAATTCTTTTTTACTATGTTTTTGCTGGTTTGTCTTTTAAGTTATTTGGTTATGTAATTGCAGAGGACGGAAGAGTCATTTTGGAGTTCGACAAATGAATCCTTGATTATTTTTCACTTCCTTCGTTTGCTCCACAGTTTTCCATTTTCTCTTTTCAGTTATCGCCGCGAGTAGTTCACATTGACCTCTATAGTTCAAAATTATATATACAGGATAACACAATTTATTTTCTAGCTATATATTTGATGATAAGTAACTACATTGATGTAGTTAATTAATTTTAGTTACATTGAAAGACTACGGTATGATACCGAAATCGTACTCGAACCATATAAGAAAAAACTGAATTGTACCGAACTACTTTGGTACGCATAATTTTTATGCTGAATACCAAAGTACCGAACCGTAGTTATTAAATACCGAACCAAAGTAGCGAACGCACACCCCTAACTGAGGCAGTAGAGTTGGCTTCATATCAGTTACGAGATTTAGCAGTTTTCTGCTATGATAGTTGGGAGAGATCCAGGGGTCCGAACGCATCTCCAGCTGTGTAAAAGGAATCTTTAGAGGCCTTTCTTCGTCACTACTTGCTTGTTGAGATACGACGATCTAGAGTTGATAAGTGTTTGGACCTTCGACAAGGTAATATAAGTGTGCGAGAGTATAGTATGTAGTTTGATGCTTTAGAAGGGAATCCTCCCCATATGGTGGCCGAATGAGCAATAGGGTGCACCTTTTCGTGAATGGATTGGGACCACATCTGATAAATGAGTGACCGCCGGCCACCTTGGTGGAGGACATGGATATTTTCTTTATTCAGGCTTATGCCCAAGCACTAGAGGATCGTAAGCACTAGCAAAGGCAGATATGGAGCAGGATAGGGGACAACATAAGAGGGCGAGATTCGCAAGGTATTCTGGTGTTTTCAGAGGTAGTATTAGGCCCTAGTCTTCTAGGAGTTTATCGCCACCAGTAGCTAGTGCTCCTTCTTTGTTTCAGAGGCCTCAATATGATTGATCTATTTATTCTGGTCCAGGTTAGAGTTTGCGTTCATCAGGCTCGCAATATCATAGGGACACTAGTCAGACGAGACCCCTAACACCCTGTTGTGATCGGTGCGACAAGGCCCACTTTGGATTGTACCGTCGAGGTTCCGATGCGTGCTATTCTTGCATACATCATAGCCATATGATGAGAGATTTCCCTAACATAGGAGGTGGTTGTATGGATCAGCCGATTGGATCTGTGTCTGGTTCTTCCTCATCAGTTCAACCTCCAGCACGAGGTTTTTAGCAGTCGACAGGTCGTGGTAGAAGTAGAGGTGCAGTGCCGAGTTCGAGCGGTGCTCAAAATCGAACCTATGCTCTAGTAGGTTGATATCATCTCGAGTCATCTCTGGATGTTGTAATAGGTATATTGTTTGTGTTTTCTTATGATGTATATGTGTTGATTGATCCGTGATCTATATTACCATATGTTACACCCTTTTTAGCTAATAAGTTTGGCGTCGAACTCGAATTAATAAGTAAACCACTTGAGGTATCCACTCCAATAGGAAATTCTGTGATTTCTATAAGGGTATATAGGGGTTGCACAGTGATGATTTGTAGTCGTCAAACCTCGGAGAATCTATTTGGGTTAGAAATGGTTGATTTTGATGTGATAATGGGAATAGAATGGTTTTCTTCATGCTATGCAAACGGTGATTGTCGTACCAAGATGGTTAGGTTTCAGTTTCTCGGTGAACCCATCATTGAATGGAATGGGAAAATTTCTACATCAAAAGGTAGGTTTATTTCCTATATTAAGGAAAGGAATATGATCTAAAAGGTTACATTTATCATCTCATTCGCGTTAGGGACTCGGAGGCGAAGCCGCCTACTCTACAATCAATCCATGTGGTCAATGAATTTCCAAACGTTCTCCCAGATGAACTCCCAAGACTTCCTCCTGAAAGGGAGATTTAGTTTAGCATTGAAGTGTTGCTTGACACTCAACCGATCTCTATCCCTCCATACAGGATAGCCTCGGAAGAGTTGCGAGAGTTGAAGGCGCAATTGAAGGACTTGTTGGATAAGGGCTTCATTAGGCCTAGCACTTCACCTTGGGGTGCGCTAGTCTTGTTCGTGCGGAATAAAGATGAGTCGTTAAGGATGTGTATCAGTTATCGATAGTTGAATAAGGTTACCATAAAGAACAAGTATCCACTTCCAAGGATTGATGACCCGTTTGACAAACTCCAAGGTTCCAAGTATTTCTCCAAGATTGACCTACGTTCAGGGTATCATCTGGTGAGGGTTAAGGATAAGGATATTTTGAAGACGGCCTTCCGAACAAGATATGGGCACTTTGAGTTCTTGGTGATGTCGTTCTGGCTAACAAATTCCTCAGAAGCTTTTATGGATCTCATGAATATAGTGCATTCAGACCCTATCTTGACATGTTCATGATCGTATTCATTGATTACATCTGGTATATTCTCGTTCGAAGGCGGAACATGTGGGATACTTACAGATAGTATTACAAACCCTTCAGGATAGTAGGTTATATGCTAAGATCTCCAAAGGTGAAATTTTGGATGAACTCAGTAGCATTCCTTGGCCATGTGATATCTGATGAGGGTATTAGTATCGACACTCAGAAGATCGATGTAGTGAAGAATTGGAAAACACCGTCAGAAGTCTGCAGCTTCCTAGGGCTAGCAGAATATTATAGGCGGTTTGTAGAAGGGTTTTCCTCTATATCAGCACCATTGACTAAGTTAATACAGAAAGCTACCAAGTTCCAGTGGTCTGACGCTTGTGAACGTAGTTTTCAGGAGCTAAAGAAGTGATTGACATCCGCGCCAGTTCTCACTCTCCCAGAAGGAATAAAATATTATATGGTATATTGTGATGCTCAAGTATAGGTTTGGGGTGCGTATTGATGCAACACGGGAAGGTGATTGCTTATGCATCGAGACAGTTGAAGAAACATGAAAAGAATTACTCGACTCATGATCTGGATGGTTGCAGTAATATATGCTTTGAAGATATGGCGGCACTACTTATACGGCGTCTATGTTGACATCTACACAGATCACAAGAGTTTACAATACATCTTCAAGCATAAAGAATTAAATTTGAGGCAGCGTCTGACTTGAATTACTGAAAGACTACGATGTTGAGATATTGTATCATCCTGGTAAAGCTAATGTTATGTCAGACGCTCTCACTCGTAAGTCAATGGGATGCATAGTACACATTGAGGCAGGTAGACAAGGGCTAACTAAAGAGCTCATTAGCTGGCCAATATGAGAATCAGATTGTTAGACTCTGATGATGGAGGTGTTACTGTACAGAATACAACAAACTCATTTTTGGTAGCCGAGGTAAAAGCACAGAAATATGAAGATCCTACCTTAGCACGATTGAGAGAGGCATTCAGCAGCGTAAAATTATGGCTTTCAAGATCAGAGGAGATAGGCCACTGAGATACCAGAGCCGATTATGTGTGCCTAGTGTGGATGGGTTGCGAGAGAAGATTATGATTGAGATTCATTAGTCCTGATATTCCATCCATCCAGGTTCAACAAATATGTATCATGATGTTAAGGAGCTGTATTGGTGGGATAACATGAAGAAGTCTATTACATAATTTGTAGCCTAGTGTCCTAATTGTAACAAGTAAAGATTGAGAATCAGAAACCCGGTGGATTGATTCAGGATATAGAGATTCCAACCTAGAAATAGGAGGTGATCAATATGGACTTCATTATCGGATTACCTCGCTCTTATCATAAGTTTGAATCCATCTGGGTGATAGTTGATTGACTTATAAAATCTGCCCATTTTCTTCTAGTTAAGACAACTTACACGACTGAAGATTATGCGGGTTGTATATCATGGAGATTGTTAGGCTTCATGGTGTGCCGATACATTATTATATCAGACCGAGGAGCTCAATTTAGGACTAACTTTTGGAGGTATTTTTTAGAAGGGTTTAGGCACACAAGTGAATCTCAGCACTACACTCCATCCGCAGACTGACGGACAAGGTGAACGTACCATTTAGACACTCGAAGATATGCTACGAGCATGTGTTCTAGATTTAAAGGGGAATTTGGATGACCATCTGCCACTCATACAATTCGCCTACAATAATAATTATCATTCCAGTATTAAAATGGCCCTGTATGAGGCACTGTATGGGAGGAGATGTAGATCACCAGTTGGATGGTTCGAAGTCGGTGAAACAAAATTATATGGGCCAGATTTGATTCACCAAGCCATTGAGAAGGTGAAAGTGATACAAGAACGACTGAGGACGCAAAAAGTATGCAAAATTCTTATTCCGATGTCCGACATCGTGATCTGGAGTTTGATGTTGGTGATTGGGTTTTCCGGAGGATCTCACCGATGAAGGGTGTTATGCATTTTGGGAATAAGGGTAAGCTGAGTCCGCGGTATATCGGACCGTACAAGATTCTTCGACGAATTGGACAGGTTGCTTATGAGTTAGAATTTCGATCCGAAGTGGAATTTGTCCACTCGGTATTCCATGCATCTATGTTGAGGAAATGTATTGGAGACTTTTCTCGGGTCGTCCCTATCAAAGATGTACAAGTTATGGAGGATCTATCATATGAAGAAGTGCTAGTGGCTATATTAGATCGACAAGTCCGCAAGCTGAGAACAAAGGATGTAGCTTCCATCAAAGTATTGTGGAGGAACAAGAATACGAAAGAAATGACGTGGGAAGCAGAAGAGGACATGAAGTCTAAATACCCTTACCTATTCCAGATTGAAGATAACGAGGATGTCAGGGGAACGCAGGACGCAATGGAAGCTGAATACAAAATTGTGATCTGCAGATAATGTGCATATCCATAATGCTTTGTATAGCCCATTGAGGCTATAAGTTGGGTTAAACTTCTTGCAAGTTTTGATAGTGTCCATTTTATAGGGAAAACTCGGACGGAAATTTCCATCGGAATCCACGATGAGTTAGACTCCTCATAATCCCTTACATTCGAGGACGAATGTTCCTAAGGGGGGAGGGTGATACAACCCATATTTGCGTACGTAGATCAAACATTAAGTTATTCGACGTCAATCTAAGAAGATATTATCTTTGAGATGATAAGAAGTTAATCCCATTGGTGTTAAATGAACAAGGGTGTATAAGAAGGGTTAACAAGTATTAGAAGTTAAACGAATCAAGGATGTTGTAACCCGTATTTTCGGGTAAAACTAGAGGTGCTTAATATTCTCAGGAGGTTGTGTATTAAGGTATTTGAATCATATAATATCCGTATCATAAGTATTGAAGTCAAATGAGTTATGAAACAAATGTCGACAAAAGTTGTAGCAACTTACGTTCATAATTTTACTTAAACTTTAGGTAAAATTTACTAAGATTTTCTCCTATTTTACTTGGAATTACGGGGCGATCTACCCACAAATTGAAGATATATGAGTCTAGTTTCCAACTCATTAAACCTCTTGTTGATACGGAGTCAGAGTAGAGATATATTTGAATTTTTATGAGACTGCACAAGCCGCTCTCTATGGGGCCCACATAGGCGATTGAGATATATTGATATATATGAGATGCCTTAAGCCCATTTTAACACATTAGTTTTAAATATATTCAGACCCTAGACACCTAAAAACTCTCTCTCAAGGTTCTCCCATTATCCAAGACCCAAACAAAGGGAAAACAACACAAATCAAGTGTCGGGAATCCCGTGGCGCTAGTAAGTTTCTTGTTCGTCTTGTTATTGCTGATTTTTGTGTAGTTCCAGATCGTGTATGAGGTTCTTTTGAGTGTTTTAACTTATTTAAAATAATCTATCATGTTTTTAATATCAACCCTAGTTGATTTCAATTCCAAAGTGATTCTAGTGCCGAAAAACCCCGAATTGATTTTTAGGTTTGCTTCCTTGTTCTTGTGGCAGCATTGGAAGGATATTTCATGGTGAAGTAAGATCAAACTGGAGTTGTCATATATTTTTAATGGTAAGTAAGATCTTACTCTTCATTTATTTAAGATTATCGAAGTTGCGGCTAAGTTTTTAAAGCTAGAACTTGTGAGATATCTATCGAAAGACTTGTTAGTAATGTTGTTGGTTGGTGGACTGTTTTGGAAGGCTTAATATGATTATTCTTGATGTTCTTTGGGATGTTTGGTGAGTGTTTTAACTTGTAGGAAGTCATATAAATAGGGGAGGTGTTGTCCGTTTCATCGTAAAATAGGTTGCGGTCGATATATAATAGTTACGACGCTTAAACGATAACGATAGTATCATTTCTCTTATTGTAGACTAAGGAGTTGTGAAATTTGCATAGCATGAAGTTGGGAAGTATATACAAGGTATGTGAGGCTATCCCTTTCCTTCTTTTTCACGACTCTGATTGTACATAATGTAATGAACGATCTTTCAAAGATATTCCACTCTTAGAAGCTAGCAATACTCACATTGTTTCCCTTCTTATGGAACGATTGATGTTGATGTTACTTCTCTTATTCTTATGTTATCAATGTTGTCGGTACTTCCTGATTCTTATAAGATCCATGATGAAGAGTTAGTCCTAATAACTTGTATGGAGGTTACCGACCTTACGTCACTCAGAAAGGTTCAGAATGTGATTCCAACGAGTCCAGCATACATTATATAAATGTACCTATTTTACTCTTCTGAGCCGCGCTATAGTCAGTCGGGAGAACACCTATTGTGCAACCACTGATCAGTTGGGTTTTACCGAGCTCCACATGGCCGGGTACGATTCTACCGAGCCTTATGATGGCCGGATACATTTTTACCGAGCCTATTACGGTCGGGTATGACATGATGATGATGATGCCCACAGAGGAGTATGTTTATATATATATATATATATATATATATATATATATATATATATATAGATATAGATATGTATCATGTATTTACTATTCTTATTTATGCTTTCCTACCTTACATGCTCGATATTTTATTCGTACTGACGTCCCTTTTATTTGTGGATGTTGCATGTCGTGCTGCAGGTCCTGATAGACAAGGAGATGCAGCTCCCCCACCATAGTAGGCTACCCAGTTCAGCGGTTATTGGCGAGATCCCTTCTCCGGACTTGCCGTGGTCTTGGTATGCACTTTTGTTATAGATATTAGGGGTATGTCGGGGCCATATTCTGATAATGTTGCAGCACTTATGACAGATGTCGACTCATGTATAGTTTGGATTGCCTTGCCGACAGATTTTTGTTGTATAATCTTTTATGGAATCTTGTCGGCGAATGCAAAACACAACACGAACTTAATGCTCACTAGCTAAAGATAGTATAGTTAAATTATCGTCTCTACAGGGATTGAAAATATACAATGTTTGAGTAATTTCTAGTTTAATTTCTATTCAAGAGGATCAACACTTGGGTTAAATGATTATGAACTGTGTTTAACTACTAAAATAAAGCAACTAACAATTGACTTCAAAGATTTAGAGATTAGTAGAGTTGGTTTCTTATCAATGTGAAGAATAAGGTTTGACAGGATAGGTCCAAGATAGCTATTTGAGATTTAGCTCTAGTTTAATTCACTATAAAGTTCGAATGTATAGCCAAGACTCATCTCTTGATTAAATCTCAACTCTACGAGGTGATCTAATATAAGCATTGTGAAAGTATGCAAACGTGCGTTAATGGATTAGTCTTCAGGAAAACGTCTCGAATATACTCCTCACTTGATTTAATCAACAATTCAACAAGCTCTTTGGATTACTTTAAAATCCATGAATTAAATCAAATAATATAATGCAAAGATAATCACCAAAATATTCCTCTTTCGATTAAATGGGCCGGTGAATAAAGTTACAACAATTCAAATCTCCATAAACGAATTCAAGCAACAACTGGAGTTAGAATCGACAATGATATAAATCAAACAAAATAATGCAAAGATAATCACCAAAATACTCCTCTTTCGATTAAATGGACAGGTGAATAACGCTGCAACAATTCAAAGTTTCACAAACGAATTCATGCAAGAACTAGAGTTAAAATCCATAAATATTTTTCAAAACACCATACCCCTCAAACCCTAAGGGAAAATACTCCATAATCATGGAGGAAGTCATCACAAATATAATTAAAGAACAAGAAAACATCAATCTAACGTTACAATCCAAACTCCTGTATTGAATTGATGGAAATATGATGAAATCCTGTGCCTTCTAGCCTCCAATGCTCTCCAAAAGCTCCCAAGGTCAAAAGTCCTCTAAAAATTGTTTTTCTGGTGTATTTATACCATGTAGGAACGGGCCCGGATGAAACTACCCTTTACAAGCCGACAATTGGACCATGAAAATACATTGGCGCAGCGCCCCATACGCCACATTAGTGAGGATTTTCAGAGAGGTTATTTTTATCACTCTGCAAGAATTTTGCACTAGCGCCCTGCTACGCATGGAGCATGGCGGTAGTGCAATTTTCTCTGAGTAATTTTGTTTTCTCACTTTTTGACATGCGGACTTGGTCCTCGACCCCCTAACGTAATCCCGACTTAATTTCTTGGGTTTTTGCTCAGACTTCAAAGCTCCAACTTGTTCAAATTAGCTCCAAATTATTTTTATAGCTCAGAATCATTTTCTGCATGGTATAAATACATAATAAGTGCAATTCACTATCATTTAAGCTCAAACACAAGTAAAATGCAATAATTAGAGTGCAAACTATGACTAAAACACGTGGTTCTAGCCTACCATCAAGCTCGTACCTTATATATAACTTCATGACATCCTTGTCGGCCCATGTTATGTATGTTCATGCCATTGTTGGTTGTTCATGATTCATGTCTACCATTTATGTCAATATCGTCGGCCCTTATAGATAATAAGAAAGGTTAGATAAAACGTACGTTGGTGCTCGGCAGGTATGTCCCAGGTGCCAGTCATGGCCCTCTAGTTTGGGTCATGACAGAGTTTTACATTCTCTCCCTCTTAAACAAACATTCGTCCTCGAACAGGTCTAAAATCATACATGGAGTCTCAAATAGGTGTGGATATCTAATCTGCATCTCTCGCTCATTCTCCCAAGTAGCCTCCTCGACTTGCTAGCCTCTCCACTAAACTTTCACTGAAGCTATATTCTTTGATCTCAACTTTCAAAACTACCAATCTAAATAGCCACCGGCTGTACATCATAAGTCAAATTTCCATCTGATTGAACCGTGCTGAAGTCCAACACATGGGATGGGTCACCAAAATACTTCCGAAGGATATAGACATGAAACACTAGGTGAACATCCGATAGACTAGGTGGCAATGCAAGCTTGTAGGCCACATCTCCAGTCCTCTCAAGCATCTCAATAAGGCCAATATACTGAGGGCTCAATTCTCCCTTCTTCCCAAACCTCATCACATCCTTCATGGGCGATACTCTGAACAATACCTTCTCTCCCACCATATAGGCAACATCAAGAACCTTCCGACCAATGTAGCTCTTTTGCCTGGATTGTGTTGTACGAAGCCAATCCTGAATTAACTTGACTTTCTCCAAGGCATATCGAACCAAATCAGTTCCCAACAACCTAGACTCGCCCAACTCAAACCAACCAACTGGAGAACGACACCGCCTCCCATATAGGGCGTCATAAGGAGCTATTTGAATACTCGATCGGTAGTAGTTGTTTTAGGCAAACTTTGCAAGCGGAAGAAATTGATCGCAACAACCCTCGAAATCCATAACAAAAGCATCTGGCATGTCCTCCAAGATCTGAATGGCACGCTTTTACTGTCCGTCTATCTGGGGGTGAAATGGTGTACTCAACTCAACCCGTGTGCCCAACTCTACCTACAATGCTCTTCAAAACTGTGATGTGAACCGCATGCCCTGATCAGAAATAATGCACACCCCCGCACACCATGAAGATGAACAATCTCGTGAATATAGATCTCGGCCAGCTGCTCTGAAGAATATGTAATCCCGACCGGAATGAAATGTGCAGACTTTTCAATCGTTCCACAACCACCCAAACTGCATCGAATTTCTTTAATTTCCGTGGGAGCCCAACAACAAAGTCCATGGTAACATGCTCCCATTTCCACTCTAGAATCTTAAGTCTCTTAAGAAAATCGCCCGGCCTCTGATACTCGAACTTCACCTGCTGAAGTTCAAGCACCGAGCCACATACTCCACTATATCTTTCTTCGTTCTCCTCCACCAATAGTGCTGCCTTAAGTTCTGATACATCTTTGTGGCACCCGGATGAAAGGAATACTACAAATTGTGGGCCTCCTCAAGAATCAACTCACGTAATCCATCCACATTGGGTACACAAATTTGACCCGTCATCCACCATCATCTCCAATAGAAACCTCCTTGGCATCACCGGGATGCACCGTGTCCTTAAGGAGAAGAAAATAGGGGTTGTCATACTAACACTCTTTGATGCGCTCATACAAAGAAGACTGAGAAACCATGTCGGCTAGAACCCAACTAGGATCTGAAACCTCTAACCTCATGAGCTGATTGGCAAAAGCCTAAAAATATTATGCTAGCAGTCTCTCACCAACTGGGATATATGCAAGGCTACCCATACTCACCTCCTTTCTACTCAAGGCATCGGCCACCATATTGGCCTTCCCGGGATGATACAAAACGGTGATATCATAGTCTTTTAGCAGCTCTAACCATCTCTGTTGCGTCAAATTTAGATCCTGCTACGATTCGACATCAAGAAACACCCAATATTCGGCATCAAGAAACACCCAATAGCATAAAGCTTCTTCTCCCTCAAGGTTTGGAGTGAAATCCTCAGATGCTACTCATGATCTGCCTTGCTGCACGAGTACACCAATAAATGATCAATGAATAGTATGAAAAAAGAATCAAGATATGGTTGGAATACACTGTTCATCAGATGCATAAATATTACTGGGGCATTGGTCAGCCCAAAATACAGCACAGGGAACTCTTAGTGACCATAGCGGGTCCTAAATGTTATCTTTAGAATATTAGAATCCTGAATCTTCAACTGGTGATACCCAAACCAAAAATTAATCTTAGATAACACTCTAGTGCCCTGAAGCAGGTCAAATAAGTCATCAATGTGAGGTCATAAATACTAGTTCTTAATTGTAACTTTGTTCAACTGCCTGCAATCAATGCACATCTGCATAGTACATTCCTTCTTCTTCACAAACAGAACCGGTGCACCCCGAGAAGACCCACTACGCCTAATGAATCCCTTATCAAGTAGCTCCTGAAGGTGATCTTTCAATTCCTTAAACATAACTGGTGCCATACTATAAGAAGGAATAGAGATGGGCTGAGCGCCCAACACCAAGTCAATACCAAAATCAGTGTCCCTGTCGAGTGGCATGCCTGGCAGGTCTTCAAGAACCACATATGTAAAAACCCGCACTACAGGAACGAAATTAATGGTAGGAGTATCAACTCTAACATCTCTCACAAAGGCCAAATATGCCAATCACCCTTCTCACCCATCTGTTGTGCCTTCAAGTATGAAATCACTCTACTGAGAACATAATCCGGGGAACCTTTCCACTCAATCCTAACAATCTCGGCATCGCCAATGTCATGGTCTTAGCGTGACAATCTAGAATAGCATGACATGGTATCAACCAATCCATGCCTAAATCACGTCAAAATCAACCATACTAAACATCAAGAGATCAACTCTCATCTCTAATGCCCCAATTGTCACCATACACGACTGATACACATGGTCCACAACAATAGAATCACCCTTTGGTGTAGATATCAATCATAAACAAAGAATCATGGGTGAATAGTTGGAACCAAGGTCAAAGAATATGGAAGCCTCCCTGTGGCATATTGAAACAATACATGTGATCACTGCGTATAAAGCAACTGCCTCTAGCCTGGGGGGAAAATCATAGCATCGAGCCTGACCACCACCTAATCGACCTCTCCCTCTAGAGCGACGTCGAATTGCTTGAGTCCTACCCCAAGATGGCTAAGTAGGTGGTGAAGTAACTGGTGCGGACCTCATAGCCTGACCTCTCTACTGAACTAGGCCTCCCATAAGATGGGGGAAATACCTCCACGCATGTCCCAGCTCTCCACACTCATAGCAACCTTGATCTACAAATGGTGGCGGGGACTGAACCAGACCCCAAGAAATCAAATAGCTGCTAGAAGAACTAGGTACTGACGAACCCTAAACTGATGAATCACAGGATGAACTCTGAGCTGGGAGGGAACTGAATGATGGCTGACCCGGACAAGAACTGTATGAACCATGACTAGTTGATCCACCACGATGAACCGGACGAGCCGTCTGAGCGGGCCTATAAGGACGACCCCTGCTATGATGAGGCACTATTGAACCACCTGAACTACGAGGCTCTTCGCCTCCCGCTCCTCATGCTCCTGGATGTGAACCAGCTCTAAGCGTCTAGCAATATCGACCACATGGTCAAATCTCGCATTCGTCACCACCTCCCAAGCAATAATGAAACGTAATCCATAGTTGAGGCCAGCAATGAACCTCCTAATCTTCTACCTCTCGGTGGAAACCAACCAACCATGTGATGATCCAACTCTGCAAACCTCATCTCATCCTGAGTCACTATCAAAGCCCCCTAGCATAGCTTCTCAAACTGCCTAGGCAACTTCTCCCTACGAGTCTGTGGAACAAATTTCTCTAAGAATAGAACTGAGAATTCATGCCATGTAAGTGGTACTGCATCGGCTGGCCTGCCCAAATCATAGGGCTCCCACCATCTGTAAGCTTCCCTTGTCAGCTGAAAAGTAGTAAATGAAACTCCACTGGTCTCCAAAATACCCATTGTGCGAAGGATCCACTAGTATCAGTCTATAGAATCCTGAGCATCCTCTGACTCTTCCCCAATGAACTCTGGAGGCTTAATCCTCCCAAACCGCTCTAGTTTCTTCTGCTCCTCATCGCTCATAGGCAGGAAAATATGGGCCCGAGCAGCTGCAACCGGTTGGGCTGGTAGTACCCTCGGTGTCTGGACTCCCTAAACAAATTACTCTAGAGTGGAGGCAGTGGGAGTCTGAGCACCTCCCCCGGCCTGAGAAGTGGTTGGTGCAGCCACAACCAAAACCCTCTGAGTAAGGCTCGTGCATACAGTCAAAATCTAGGTCAAAGCCTCCTGAAGGCCTGGGATCACAATGGGCACACCTAGTGCCTGAGTTGGTCCTACCAGCTCAACAACAACCGGTATATGCTCCTGGAGCAACTGGTGGCTCCACATGTGCCGCTCTAGCTGTAGTATGAGCCACATCTCTACCCCGGCCTATTGTGGCCCTAGCTGGTAGTACTAGTGTCCGTCCACCCGATCCAGTCACACGTGTCCTCACCATCTATGTGATAATAAAAGAGTAGAAGTTCAGATTCTGGAATTAAAAAATTCGCACCACAAGAATACAAGAAAGTGAAGTATCTTAATGGTATAGTAGCCTCTCGAACATAAGTACAGACGTCTCTGTACCGATCTACAAAACTCTACTAAACCTGCTCATGACTCGCGAGACCTAAGAAATCTAGTGCTCTGATACTAACTTGTCACAACCCAAAATCCCAACCTCTCCTGGTGGCACCTAACACACTTGATAGTAAGCCGACAATCACATAACAGCTAAATATCTTAATAAAACATGTTTTATGAACTAAACAGCGGAAAATCTTATAAATATCTGATAAGAGTAACTGAAATACTATTATTACCACCCCAAAATCTTGTGTCAGCGGGTATATGAGCACTACTAAGTATCAACATAACCAAAACTCTAGTACAACTGTCTCAATAATAGAACAATATTGAAAAAAATAAAAGGAAAGAGAGCCAAGGTCTGCGCACGCCATAGCAACTACCTTGAAGTCTCTATGCAAATACGACAACGATCTAGCAATCACCGCGTACATATGTATCTGGATTTGCACACGAAGTGCACAGTGTAGTATGAGTACGATCGACCCAATGTACTTTATAAGAAACAGGACTAACCTTGGGCTAAAAGCAAAAACGAGCACAGAAGGATATACTCAGAACCTATATATTGACAACACATGTAAGATAATGACAATGGCAATAAAATACTCAGAGAAATTTCATAATCAGCTCGTTCAGGGTACATAAATTTAGACATGCTTTCAATTTCAACAATTAAAGCCTAACACTGATAAGAATATGTCAATTACATCTAGCATGAGGAATGTTACATCTCTATGCCTACATATCAAATATGGATGTCAAATGTAATGTATCACATTGATATTCCCAGGTACTCATACTATCGGAGTACTAAATATGTCAATCTCATATGCCCTCGCATCACACACACAATCACTCAGCGGTGTATGGGTGCCTGGAATCAATGCCCCTCACCAAAGCACGTGTATATATCATTGTGCCTGCGCTCATGGCTGGTGTGTCAGATTCCAGAGGAGCGGATCCTACCCAAGAACTAATATAAAGCCTATAATACTTGTTGCGGTGTACATCCCAATCCACAATAATAAATAAGCATATAAGGCCTGCTGCGGCATGCAACCCGATCCACAATAACACTCATAATTCGGCTCTCAAGCCCACCTCAATCAACAATCTCTGAAGTCTCAAGGGCTCAGAAATCCCGTACCACTCAACCCCAACAATGATAACATGTGATGTAATAGTAAATGATAATAAATACCGAGATATGATATGCAAACAAAAAAATCATGACTGAGTACATAATTGTAGTTAAAGCATGTAATCTCAAAATAGCATAAATAACCTTAATGGGTCTCAACAGATTAAGCACATAGCCTAAACATGATTTCTAACATGAATCATAGTTCAATTACTCTAACAAGTAAGGTTTTAACGGATAGGACAAGACTTGGTAATAACACAGTACAAAAGAATCATCCGGATCATGATTACCACGGTGCACGCCCACACATCTGTCACCCAGCATATGCGTCACCCCAACACAAACCATACAATATGTTTTCCAAGGATTTATACCCTCAATTCAAAGATTAGAAGTGTTACTTACCTCAAAGTGTGCAACTCAATGCTCCAACAAATCCTTGCCTCGCGAATCGGCCTCCGAACGACTTGAATCTAGTCACAAACAACTTAATATAATCGATACAATCTATAGGACTCGATTCCATACGATAAAGCCAGGATCTTTAACCAAATTCAAAAAGTCAACCTCGGGCCCATGCCTCGGAACCCGACAAAATTCGAACATCCATTCAATTACAAGTCCAACCATACCAAAATCATCCATTTTCAACCACAAATCGACCCTCAAATTCCCATATCTTACTCTCCAATACATAGACCAGAAATACCCCAAATTTCACCTCAGACACACATAATATAGGTGTAAAAAGCAATGGGTATTCAAAACAAGCATTAACGTAGTTTACCCGCTAGGTTTGCACCTTGGCGAAGGTTACATCCCTAGAAATTTTCCCAGTTGATTTAAAATACCAAAAACAATTATTCTATTTCTAGTTACTTCTAAGTAGCTTAAATCTATTAGTATCAATTTGGAAAACACCCTTTTTGAAAGAATAATTGAGTTGTTTCACGTACTCTTTACAATTATCTACCTTAACATCCTTCATAAACTCCCTGAGGAATTCGACCCCGACTCTAGTTGGGTATTATAATTTCAACGGCCATTTTCACTCACTATTAAGTGCGGATTGGACGTGGATCAAGTACCAGCATCGCAATTGCAATCATAGCAGGATGGGTCTCATGTGTTGCAATTGCGACACCTGGATCGCAATTGCGAAGTAGTACTTGATATGGGTAGGTTCGCATTTGTGACCACTTGGTCACATTTGCGATGGGAGCAGACTTCGCAAATGCACAGTCAATGTCGCATTTGTGAGATCCCTTTAGGCTGACAAGCGCCGCAATTGTGAAGGTTTTCCTTTGCGAACACAATGTCTCAATTGCGACATCTGCGCCTGAATATAAGGGTTGGAAATTGGGGTTTGAGTCTAGTCTCTCATTTTAGAACCATAGACTCAGTAAGAGGTGATTTAGAGAGGGAATTTTCACCTACAATAATTGGGTAAGTAATACTGATCTATTTTCAATTATATTAGATGATTATACATGAGAATTAACATCAAATTCATGAGAATCTAAGAGAAATTTTGAGGATTTTTGTCTATGTTTTGGAAAATTGAAATTATGATTTGAGAGTTGAATTGGACTCGAATTTGAACACAAAATACATATATCAACTCATGGGGTTATGGGTAGTCGAGATCTACCCTTGGACTCGGGTTTTGACCGGGCGAGCGGGGTTGACTTTGGTTGACTTTTTCCAAATTCATTAAAGATCGAATTCGTTTCACTCGAGGAATTTCTAAAGCTTACTTTAAATTATTTGAACTATAATTGGCTAGATTTGACTAGTTTAGAGTCTAATTCTAAAGGAAAGGTCGTGGTTGAGTGTTGATTTAATTGTGGAAAGAGGTAAGTGTTGTGTCTAACCTTGATTTGAGGGAATTAGGACTCATTGACTATTGTTTATGTGTATTATGTGAGGAAATAATGTATATGCAAAGTGACGAGTGTATATGCGTCGTCGTGAGATTAAGCATACGGGATTGGTCTATTTATTTGCATGTCTTCATTACTCCATGTTATATTCTTTAATTGTTGCAAGTTCCTACTTGACATCCATGCTTTACTTGTTACATTGATACCCAAATGTTACTTGCTTGATTTGTTCATTCTCATTCAATAATCTGCTTACGTGCTACTTGTTCCTACTTGCCTTAATTGTATATTCTCATTGGCGCATGTTTTACCTGCTTTTATTGTCCTTATATTACTCGATGCACTCTATTATGTTATTTCGCTTATGTGAGACGTTTAATTATTCTTGTATTGATGAATTGATAAAGTTTGGGATTTCGAGGTGTTGGATATTCTCTGTTGTATTGGTGGTTCTTAAATGTTCTATACGTTTCATCCTCTTCAATGTTGATATTTTGTAAATGTTGGTGTTGAATTGTTTATGTTAATAATTTGATGTTGTGGGATCAGGTTGCGCTGCGATGGTGTTAAAAATAAATTGATATTGTGAGATCGGGTTGCACGCTGCAATAGAACAGAAAATGATATGATATGAAGAGATAAAGACGGAATATGATATGGAGTGATAATGGAAATCGGATTATGGTATCGTGTTAATTGTTGGGATCGTGTTGCACGCGGCAACGGATTTGATGTGTTGTAGTTGTTTCTGGCTGTAGAGTTTGTTCTCGGTATTGTGATATGATATTTGAGATTATTCTGCGGCCCTCTGGTAGTTGACCTATAGGTCTGGTTATTTGAGTTTATTGTTTTCTTTCTATTTTGTTTTCGTTATTGTTGACGACCAATTTCGACCCTCCTTTTTAAAATTGCTTTATTTACACTTATTGATTTCCAATAAATATGCTGAAAATATTTTCCAATTAATAATACATATTTTATATAAATTAAGTAACTAATGGTGTAAATTAACAGTTTAGTGTTATATAATTTCATATATATTACTCTTACTATTTTTGAAACTATTAAAAAACTTTTATATTTATTACATAGGTTTATAATTAATTTAATAAGTTATTTATTAATTTTTGTAAATTAGCCTACTATTTCAAATTAATCTGAAATTAGTGTCACAAATAGGAAAATAAGATATTTAACAATTAATTAACTAATTAAAGTGATTAGTGTATTTGATGATTATAACTTTTACTACATTTTATTGAAATTAATTAAGTCCATTTAAATTAATTCTAAAAAAGTTAAAGGCTAAATAGGCTATAATTGCAATTCCACAATTAAACACGAAATGACTACTTTTTAAATCAAACAACCCAAATCTAAATCTGACCCAAGTCTAACCCCTCTATACTCCACCTTAGAAATCCATGCCACCAACTCCCCAATTAAATCGTGCAACGTCACCCCTACACCACACTCACACAATAATCTGAGTCGTCCATCCATTAGATCAACGGGCCACGTATTACCTCCTATTTTCTTTAATTTTAAACACATACTCAGATTCAATCTCAACGTCAAAACCCGGAGATCCAACGATCTATATATTTTGTTATCTTAAAACTTTAAAGCCTGAATTATCAGGACCGTTGATCTAAAAATCCAACGGCCCGGATCACCCCCACCGCTCTTAACTCTTAGAGACGGACTAACCCACCCCAAAAATCCTAATCATTCTCCTTCAACTCAGTCGCCCCCGTTTTTACCCTTCCTCTCTATATTCTCCCAACTCATAGAACCAAATCAATCACAAACCTTGCACAAATTCGTGCAAGGTCATCAATCAGCCAGAAAATCATCTCTTCTGTCTTCCCCAGCCTAGCTAACTAAAGGACAAAATATACTGCAATCACCCAGACCTTTCTAATACTGAAAATCTATATACGAAATTTCTTCAGTTGCTTGCTTGGCCTAAGGAAGCCTGACCGAAAACCTGAAAGAAATTCTTTCCCCATCAAACGGGAATGGACGAAGAACGGGGAGGCATTCTTAATAGAGAATAGCCTTGAAAAATTTTGCGAAAACAGAAGAGGGAATGCGGAATTACTACTTTTATAAGACTATAAACTTGGAACGCATTCCCAGTTCTCCAAATTCAAACGCCCAAATCTGAAACCCTAGACTCAAAGATGAAACATTAAATCTCCATATTTCTCGTGTGTTCTATTAAATCTATGGAATGCATGGCCATCTCTTTAGCGTTGTCATCGTTATTCTTGGTCTGAAGGTCAATCGTAGCAACCTCTGTACATTGGGGCTTTTATCCTGTGGATTTTGCCTTCAACAGTCACTTTCCCCATCTTAGGTAAAAACTATCATTGCTCTCACCTCTATCTTCTCTTATTTCACTCGATGTTGCTCACACCATCAACTTTTCATCACTCTCCACTATAAGTTTTAATCTCTTGAAACCTAAGGCATTGAATGCCACTATAAACAGAAGCCTTCAATGTTCTTACCTACATGACCTAACTACAAAAGTATCATTAAATACACCTAAAGTTATAAGTAGCAAAATCAAAGCTAGGGTTCCTAACAAACTTTTGATTCCTTTGCTCTTTCTGATTCTGAGCTTACACTGATAGGGGTTTGAATTTTGATTCATAAACGGCTAAAAAAATCCTCAGTTGGTTTGCTGCTCAAAGGAATGTTAGTGAACTTTGATCCTTCCTCTCCTTCTATCATTTAATTATAATTATGCTTATTCTGATGTTTTCTATTAATTAACTATGCAAAATGATATGCTATAATTAGTTATCTTTGCCTTAATGTGTTTGTCATTAGTTTATGATCGATTACCAAGCTTTGAATTTGTATGTTTCCTTAATAATCTGATAGACAAAACCATGTACTAGTTGACTACTCTTGTAATCGTAATGAATGTGTCTTTGAGTTGAGTAGTCAATGTGTTGCTGAGTTTCTGTAATTAACCAAGAACTTTAAATGATTATATGAACCTATCTTGACTTTATACCTCTCTAATGATCTATTATGGCCTTCATGTCTGCTATACTAATTTGCCTTGATTTCATTTACATTTGAAATGGTTTACTTGATAAACTAAAATGGATATGAACCATTAATGATGAAAACAAGAATGTTATCTTAGTTTGGGTATGCAACTTATGTCATTCGAGTTAATTTCTTCCTTCTAATGTGCTTCTGTGATTCTGTAGTACTTGAATGATCAGTATAAATGATTTTATCTCCATTTTCATGATTGCTTGATCCCACATATGAGTTTCAATGTATAAAACAATGCTCTAAACAACTAGATTAAGCTCTAATGAACTTCTACAACTAATCTTGTGTGCATCTTGTCAGTTGTTACTCACTTTGCTTAAGTTGTACCGTACGAATTGGACTAACTTGCATCTGCTATGATTGAGCATGATATGTTATATTGGTAGGCTGAACAGAACTTTACCATGATTAAATCATCACCCTTAACCTGTACAGCTAAACTAGGTCTACTTGATATAAAGTGTTCATTGTTCTGAACTTCTACAATAACAATGTTCGTCTGATTCCATGATGTTTGATAATCAACTATGTTTGTAATGTTATAATCCTGTAAGAATGTATCGTACGTGTAGTTGAATGTTATCTTTGGGATTCCCTACACTCATTTTGTTCTTAATAAAACTCTATTTGTCTTACATGCTTATATATGTGCTTCTGTTATCACATGACCTTGTTATGTTCTACAAGTCAATTGTATTTCACTTATAAACTTAGGAGAGATCCTCTGATGCTTATCTGCCCTATTTGAGTGTAAGACTGTGTATTAACTTCTAATGAGCCTAGAATGAATTAGAGATTTCTTTGGAGATCATATCATTTGTTTAAATATCCATGTTGATATTCTTTAAGGCATCTGAATTGGACTGTTAACCCCTATACTTAGTGAGAAATTAAGTGTTAATCTCTATGTAGACTTTCACCAAGTATAGAAGTGGTTAAGGTATATAACCGCAGTTAATAATTCCATAAGTATGAATCTACCAGTGGGATATGTGAGGTTAATGTACATACATCTTCTCTACCTTAAGGGTATATGACAGTGTACCATATATTTATGTCCGAGCTATGATCTCCCTGGTGTAATCCGTTATATTCTAAACAATTTCTGTAAGAAATATACAGTGTACCAATGCTTGTTACAATTTTTTCATGGGCCTTACATTGAATATTATATGTGTTTAAGTGTTGTATTGGACAATATATCTAATGTCTTTCCGTTATTTCTTTACGCATGTGACCGAACTGGGCTTGTTGGGTTCTCAAGAACTCAATTTCTAGCCTGAATCTGGAGTCGTTGAAGTCGTTGTCGTTTGTTCTCTATTCGTTGGAACTATGAGTCCATTTCCTTTCCTTTATCACTTTGTATGATCTGTTGTTACTCCTATGTATATAACGCTGATAATCTTTGAATGGGTGTTTTCCTTTTATCTCTTTGAATTACTATAAGAGACTTAGGCAAGCCTAAAACCATAGGTAAAAATGAAAAGAAGTACCATCCCTTTAAATAACCTTAATTTGTTTGAATCTCTATTATCTAGTCTTCACTCTCATACACTAACTGTTTTATTTCATGAATTTCTCTAAGTGCAAAATAGATTTGGAAAAAAAATGTCGACAACTCTCTTCCTTAGAAGCCGGAATTGAGCAAATGATTTCAAAGACTGTTTTTTTCTTACAAATGAAAGAAACACAGCTGCAAATCAAAGATCATCAAAATGATCCTTCTTCAAAATTTTGGTATAAGATTTGAAATCGATTTCTAAGGTATATCTAAATAATTTCCTTAATAGTCCTTATTTTATACAAATGGCCACCTTATTTCAAAAGTCAAGTATTTTTAAACTTAACCCCATCTTACAAAATTAGTAAGTATAAGTATTATAAACTCGTTTCCGACACTCTTTCAACCAGATAGACATTTCAAAGGATTTTCTTTTAAATAAACCATACACTCTCTTTTGAAAGTACATGTACTACTTCCCTTTCAAAATGGTAAGATTTAAAACATAACATAAGATAAGTCATACACTTTTAAGAACTAACTGGGTTAGATATCGATAGTTAATTACCCGAACCTAGTCTAAGTCGTATGGAGCTACCTCAGGTAGATTCTAGAGGGTACCTAACAACTTTTTCTTAGAAGAACAAGAACCCTTACCCCAATCTCACTGGTAGCACACTAATAGGATAATGATTTTCTAGTATACCTTTAAATATTAGGTGCTACCTCTCTTTTGTCATCAACAAGGAAACCACTAGTTGAATCTTGTTTTGACTCGTGTAAAATAGGGTGCAACAGTTATTACTATTTCGTACAGGTTATTGTGAGTGACTTTCCATAGCCTCCTCACTACTTCGTCGAGGTTAGGCTCGGCACTTACAGAGTACATAGAGTCAGTTGTACTCATGCTACACTTCTTCACTTCTTGTGCAGATACTGGTGTTGATCCCAATGCCGTGTATAGGAGACCACTCGGATTCAAAATCTTTTGGAGACTTGAGGTAGAGTTGTTGGCGTTTGCAGTTCCTGAAGTCCCCATTCATCCAAATAGTATTTTAGTAAAGAATATAGGCATTCTCGACCGACTACTACGACTACATGCCCATCTAGTGCAGTGTCTTGGAAGCAAGCTACCTTAACCATCTTCTGAATTTATAAATAATTTATTGATCAAAGACTGTAAGGGCGGACTGATCTACATTCAGCCACACCACAGTGACCCCGAAACGATCTTCTTCTATGAAATAATAGGAATGTTTTGTCTATTAAGGAGGATTCCCCGAAGACCTAAAATAGAAATAAACATAGATTGTGAAATATTTGGTAGGATACATTTCGGGAACGTAGCATGTAAGAGAAATTCAAATGTGAAACAATACATCAGCTCTTCTACTTGAAATATCCTTCAATTATTGAAGAAATATGGCTTGAACGGGAAGAAATACATGAGAGGAAAACTACTTCTTTTAGAAAACAGACTTACTTAGTTCAACAAAAGGTCTATTGATAGAAAAAGGGCACTGATGCTACCGTTCGTAGTCCTTGAAGTCTCCTTCTATCTTACTTTTACTATTTTTTTTATTTCAAACAGTTGTATTTCGTTTAGACTTTATCTCCAGGATTCTAGCATGCTCGTGTATTCGTGACTCCAAATTTCTGGGAGATGTTTAGACTACGCTACGTTGTATTTATCATATTCATTTCAGACTATTGCAGTTTGTTTATTAATGTTTGATGTAAATTGTTAAAATTGGTTAAGTAATTAGCTAATGTTTGCTTGCATAGCAAGTAGAATGTTAGGTGTCACCACAGCCCCGAACTTGAGATTCTGGGTCATGACAAGTTGGTATCAAAACACTAGGTTTCCTACCTCTTACAAGTCATGAGAAAGCTTAGTAGAGTTTAGAGGATTGGTACGGAGATGTCTGTACTTATCTTTTAGAGGCTATAGAGCTTTAAGAAAATTTCACTTCTTTCTTTCTCTATCGTGTGACTTTATTCAATTACTAAAGTTTGAACCATTCTATTCTTGTTATCTCACAGATGGTGTGGACAGCTGGGAAGGATCCAGATCTCCCTGTTGCAGCCACTACTAGGGATAGGGGTCGGGGCCAAGGTAGAGGCAAATCTCATCCTAGAGCACGTGCAGCAACACCCATTGCAGAGCCTTAGATCGAGCATGAGGAGGAAATCCCTGTTCAGACCGCATCAATAAAACTCACTCAAGTCCTAGAGGGATTAATTGCTACTCTCATACTTTAGGATGCCTTAGTCTTCTTAATGGGCCTTATGGAGAGTGTGGCCGAAGTATTTCCTATAGCACCAGTTGTTTCTCAGGCTGGGGTCCCGCTACTCACACTCTGGAGCAAATGAATCCATAAGTTAGTCAACGTAAATATGAGAAGACATTATCTTTGAGACAATAAGAAGTTAATCCTATTGGTCTTAAATGATACAAGAGTGTATAAGGATGATTAACAAGTATTAGAAGTTAAACGAATCAAGGATGTTGTAACCCGTATTTTTGGGTAAACCTAGGGGTTCTTAATATTCTCAAGAGGTTGTGTTTTTAAGGTATTTGAATCATATAATATCTGTATCATAAGTCTTGAAGTCAAACGATTTATGAAACAAAAGTCGACCAAAGTTGTCACAACTTATGTTCGTAATTTTACTTAAACTTTAGGTCAAATATTACTAAGCTTTTATCCTAATTTACTTGAAATTACGGGGTTAACTACCCACCAAATTGAAGATCTATGAGTATAGTTTCAAACGCATTAAATCGTTTATATATACGACATCGGAGTAGAGAGATATAGGCATTGTTGCAAGACTGCACAGGTTGCTAGGTGACAAGTAGGTGTGTCATCTACTTGGTTAAATGAGAGCCCAAAAACAGGCAATTTCGGGTCGACCAAAGATCCCATTAAAAGTCTTATCTCCTGCAACATAACCTTCATTATATATCACAAATAACCAGACCTAAACCCCTGCAAGCTTCCTCCCATAAATTATCCACAAACCCTAATTGATTTTCTCTCTCTTTCAAGTTCTAATTGGGGGTAAAACCTAGAGTTTGAAGAACCAACATAAGGGCTGAGTTATCTAACAAGTAAGGTAAGTTTACTGCTCTCTTTCATCCATTTTTTCTTCTGTAAATTCATGTAAATTCGTTCTATACTTGTATGAACTCACGGGACAGTGATCGGAAGCCGTTAGTTCGAGTTATTCACTTGTAGCGGATTGTTATGTGTACTGTTTTGTGTTTCTGTTGGGCTGCGTATTTTACTAATGTTTTGTGGAGTTTTGGAGGAGGAAGGGTGTGGAGAAACACCATATAGATTTAGGGTGGTGGGCTGGTCGTTCGTCGTAGCATTTCCGGGTTGTTTGACACTACTACAGTGGTCGTCTTATGTATGAAGTGATTAGGTTGTGTGGACTGTTTTGGGAGGCTCAATATGATTATTATTAGTGTTGTTTGGGATATTTAGTGATAGTTTTGACTTTTGTGAATTCATATATAGAGGGGATTTGTTTTCCATTTCATCATAAAATAAGTTGTGGTCGATACATAATAGTTATGACGCTTAAATGATAACGATAGTGTCGTTTCTCTTATTGTAGACTAAGGAGTCGCGACATTTTCATAGCTTGAGGTTGGGAAATATATATACAAGGTATGTGAGGCTATCCCTTTCCTTCTTTTGCACGACTCCGATTGTACATAATGTGATGAACGAGCTTCCAAAGATACTCTACTCTTAGAAGCTAGCAGTACTTACATTGTTTCCCTTCTTATAGAACAATTGATGTTGAGGTTTATTCTCTTATTCTTATGTTATCAATATCGTTGGTAATTCCTGATTCTTTATGAAGAGTTAGTCCTAATAATGTGTACGGAGAATATCAACCATACGTCACTCCGAAAGGTTTAGAATATGATTCCAATGAGTCCTACATGCATTATATATATGTATCTATTTTACTCTACCGAGTCGTGCTATAGTCAGTTGTCTACGGCACCTATTGTGCAACCAGTGATCAGTTGGGTTTTACCGAGCTCCACGTGGTCGGGTACGTTTCACCGAGCCTATTACGGCCGGGTACGATATGATGATGTTGTTGCCCACAGAGGTGTATGTGTTAAAAGTCTATGTGTATATATATATGTATCAGGCATTTCATGTCATTAGCCCTCAGAGGTACCCAAATGTTAGAGTTTGTATATACTCTATCCCTGTTTACATTACTGTTCTTCCTTATGCTTTCCTACCTTACATACTCAGTACTGACGTCCTTTTTATTTGTGGACGCTGCATGTCGTGTTGCAGGTCCTGATAGACAGGTAGACGCAGCTCCCCCACCACAGTAGGCTTCCCAGTTCAGCGATTATTGGTAAGATCCTTTCTCCGGACTTGCTGTGGTCTTGGTATGCATTTTTGTTATAGATATTATGGGTATATCGGGGCCCTGTTCCAGCAATGTTGTATCACTTATGCTCCTTTAGAGGCTCATAGACAGGCGTCGACTCATGTATAGTTTGGTATGACTTGTTGGCTAATTTTTGTTGTATAGTCTTTCATGGCAGCGTTGTAGCTCGTACCTTATATGTAGTTTCTTAGCAGTCTTGTCATCCCATGTGATGTATGTTCATGCCATTATATTTCATTGTTTATTGTTCATGATCCATATCTACCATTTATATTGATCTCGTCGTCCCTTAAAGATAATAAAGAAGGTTAGATAAAATGTACGTTGGTGCTCGGCAAGTATGGCTTGGGTGCTACTCATTATCCTCTAGTTTGGGTCGTGACAAACTTGGTATCAGAGCAAGTCTGTCCTAAGGGTTGTCTGTGAGCCGTGTCTAGTAGAGTCTTAATTATGGATGTGTAGCACGCCACATTTATAATCAGGAGACTACATGACATCTAGGGTTATTACCTTCTTCCTGAATCTAGACCGTGTGTAGAGTGGAGTCTTTAGTGTTTGAATCTAATATTAACCTTGTTTTCTTTCAGCAATGCCTTCGACTAGGAAGCAAGCGATTAGTAGATGACTTGATATAGCTACGGGAGAGGGTACCAGTCAGGTGACTCAAGCCAGAGCAGGCCAAAGTGAGGCTCAGAGTGAGATGTCGTCCCATACCTCATCTACTCCGTCTCATCTAGAGGATATTAGGAGGAACCCAGCACCACCAGCTCCTCCGTCTGGCCCTACAGACCAGGATATGCGGAGTGCGGTACAGTTATTGACTAGGGTGGTAGCTGCTCAGGCTCAGAGGCAAAATACTGGTGCTGTTGATAAACCGGATAGTATGAGAGTTCGTGATTTTATTAATCTAGACCCTCCAGTGTTTACCGGATCAGACCCCAAGGAGGACCCGCAAACTGTTATTGACCAGGTTCATCGTACACTTCGGGTTATGCATGCTACAGATACAGAGGCAGTAGAGTTGGCTTCTTATCGGTTATAGGATTTAGCAGTTTTTTGATATGATAGTTGGGAGAGATCCAGGGGTCTGAACGGCCCTCCTGCTGTGTGGAAGGAATTTTCTGAGGCCTTTCTTCGTCACTATTTTCCAGTTGAGATACGACGAGCTAGAACTGATAAGTTCTTGAACCTTAGACAAGGTTATATGAGTATGCGAGAGTATAGTATGTAGTTTGATTCTTTAGAAAGGTATGCTCCCATATGGTGGCCGAGATGAGTGATAGGGTGCATATGTTCGTGAACGGGTTGGGACCACATCTGATAAATGAGTGCACGATAGCCTCCTTGGTGGAGGGCATGGATATTTCCCGTATTCAGACTTATGCCCACACCTTAGAGGATCGTAAGCGCCAGCAAAGGGCAGATAGGGAGCAGTATAGGGGCCAGCATAAGAGGGCAAGATTTGTAGGGTATTCTCATGACTTCAGAGGCAGTGTTAGGCCCCAGTCTTCGAAGAGTTCAGCACCACTTGTAGATAGTGCTCCTCCATAGTTTCAGAGGCCTCTATATGACCGATTTACCTATTCTGGTCCAGTTCAGAGTTCGCGGGCATCAGACTTGCAATATCATAGGGATACTAGTCAGATGAGACCCCCAACACCCCGTTGTGATCAGTGCGGCAAGGCCCACTTTGGACTGTGTCATCGAGGTTCTGATGCGTGCTATTCTTGCGTACAGCCTGGCCATATGATACAGGATTATCCTAACAGAGAAGGTGGTGGTATGGCTCAGCCAACTAGATATCTGTCTGGTTCTTCCTCATCAGCTCGACCTCCAGCACGGGGTTTTCAGTAGTCGACAGGTCGTGATAGAGGTAGAGGTGCAGTGCCGAGTTCGAGTGGTGCTCAAAATCAAACCTATGCTCTAGTAGGTCGACAGGATCTTGAGTCGTCTCATGATTTTGTTACAGGTATATTGTCTGTGTTTTCTTACGATGTATATGCGTTGATTGATCCGAGATCTACACTATCATATGTTACACCCTTTGTGGCTAATAAGTTTGGCGTTGAACCTGAATTGATAAGTAAACCACTTACGGGATCTACTCCTATAGGAGATTCTGTGATTGCTAGAAGGTTATATAGAGGTTGCACAGTGATGATTTGTAGTCGTCAAACCTCGGGAATTTATTTGAATTAGAAATGGTTGATTTCGATGTGATAATGGAAATGGACTGGTTAGCCTCATGTTATGCAAATGTTGATTGTCGTACGAAGATAGTTAGGTTTCAATTTCCTGATGAACCCGTCATCGAATAGAAAGGGAACATTGGTACGCCAAAAGGTAGGTTTATTTCCTATCTTAGGGCAAGGAAGATGATCTCAAAAGGTTATATTTATCATCTTGTTCGCGTTAAGGATGCGGAGGCGAAGCCGCCTACTCTACAATCCATCCCCGTGGTCAATGAATTTCCAGATATTTTTCCAGATGAATTCCCAGGCCTTCCTCCTGAAAGAGAGATTGAGTTTAGCATTGATGTGTTGCCTGACACTCAACCCATATCTATTCCTCTATACAGGATGGCCTCGGCAGAGTTGCAAGAGTTGAAGGCACAGTTGAAGGACTTGCTGGATAAGGGCTTTACTAGGCCTAGCACTTCACCTTGGGGTGCGCCAGTCCTGTTCGTGCGGAAGAAAGACGAGTCGTTAAGGATATGTATTGATTATCGATAGTTGAATAAGTTATACTGTAAAGAACAAGTATCCACTTCCAAGGATTGACGACCTGTTTGACCAACTCCAGGGTACCAAGTATTTCTCCAAGATTGACTTATGTTCAGGGTATCATCAGGTGAGGGTTAAGGAGAAGGATATTCCAAAGACGGCCTTCCGGACAAGATATGGGCACTTTGAGTTCTTGGTGATGTCGTTCAGGCTAAAAATGCCCCAGCAGCTTTTATGGATCTCATGAATACTGTATTCAGGTCCTATCTTGATGTGTTCATGATCATATTCATTGATGACATTTTGGTGTATTCTCGTTCGGAGGCGGAACATGCGGGCCACTTGCGGATAGTATTACAAACGCTTCAGGATCGTAAGTTATATGCTAAGCTCTCCAAATGTTAATTCTGGATGAACTCAGTACCATTCCTTGGCCATGTGATATCTGACGAGGGTATTAGTGTCGACACTCAAAAGATCGATGCAGTAAAGAATTAGCCGAGACCTATAACACCATCAGAAGTTCGCAGCTTCCTGGGGCTAGCAGGATATTATAGGCGATTTATAGAAGGGTTTTCCTCTATATCAGCACCATTGACTAAGTTAACACAGAAAGATACTAAGTTCCAGTGGTCTGGTGCTTGTGAACTATGTTTTCAGGAGTTAAAGAATCTATTGACATCTACGCCAGTGCTCACTCTCCCAGAAGGAACAAAAGGTTATGTGGTATATTGTGATGCCTCAGGTATAGGTTTGGGGTGCGTATTGATACAACAAGGGAAGGTGATTGCTTATGCATCAAGACAATTGAAGAAGCATGAAAATAATTACCCGACCGATGATTTGGAATTGGCTGCAGTAATATATGCTTTGAAGCTATGGCGGCACTACTTATACGGCGTCCATGTTGACATCTACACAGATCACAAGAGTTTACAATACATCTTCAAGCAGAAGGAGTTGAATTTGAGGCAGCGTAGGTGGCTTGAATTACTGAAAGATTACGATGTCGAGATATTGTACCATCCCGGTAAGGCCAATGTTATGGCAAATGCTCTCATTCGTAAGTCAATGGGAAGTTTAGTACACATTGAGGCAGGTAGATAGGGGTTGACTAAAGAGCTTCATCAACTAGCCAATATGATAATTAGATTGTTAGAATTTAATGACAGAGGTGTTACTCTACATAATACATTAGAATCATATTTGGTAGCCGAGGTAAAACCACGGCAATATGAAGATCCTACCTTAGTACGATTGAGAGAGAGAATTCAACAGTGTAAAATTATGGCTTTTGAGATTGGAGCAGATGGGGCACTGAGATACCAAGGCCAGTTATGTGTGCCTGATGTGGTAGGGTTGAGAGAGAAGATTATGATTGAGATTCATCAATCCCGATATTCCATCCATCCCGGCTCGACAAAGTGTATCATGATGTTAAGGATCAGTATTGGTGGGACAACATGAAGAAGTCTATTGCATAATTTGTAGCCCAGTGTCTTTATTGTCAACAAGTAAAAATCGCACATCATAAACCCAGTGGATTGCTTCAGAATATAGAGATTCCGACCTGGAAATGGGAGGTGATTAATATGGACTTCATTATTGGATTACCTCGCTCCTATCATAAGTTTGACTCCATATGGGTGATAGATGATCGACTTACAAAATGTGCCCATTTTCTGCCAGTTAAGACAACTTACACAGCTGAAGATTATGCGAAGTTGTATATCAAGGAGATTTTTAGGCTTCATGGTGTGCCGGTATCTATTATATCAGACCGAGGAGCGCAATTTGCGGCTAAATTTTGGAGGTCTTTTCAAAAAGGTTTAGGCACACAAGTGAATCTCATCACTGCATTCCTTCCACAAACTGACGGACAGGCTGAACGTACCATTCAGACACTTGAAGATATGCTACGAGCATGTGTTCTGGATTTCAAGGGGAATTGGGATGACCATCTTCCACTCATAGAATTTTCCTACAATAATAGCTACCATTCCATTATTAAAATGGACCCGTACGAGGCACTATACGGGAGGAGATGTTGATCACCACTTGGATGGTTTGAAGTCGGTGAAACAAAACTATATGGACCAGATTTGATTCACCAAGCCATTAAGAAGTTGAAACTGATACAAGAGCGGTTGAGGATAGCACAAAGCAGGCAAAAGTCTTATTCTGATGTCCGACGTCGTGATCTGGAGTCTGAGGTTGGTGATTGGGTTTTCCTGAGGATCTCGCCGATGAAGGGTGTTATGCATTTTGGGATGAAAGGTAAGCTGAGTCCGCGGTATATCGGTCCGTACAAAATTCTTCGACGAATTGGACAGGTTGCTTATGAGTTAGAATTGCCATCCGAATTGGAATTTGTCCACCCGGTATTCCATGTATCTATGTTGAGGAAATGTATTGGAGACCCTTCTCGGGTCGTCCCTATCAAATATGTACAAGTTACAAAGGATCTATCATATGAAGAAGTTCCAGTGGCTATATTAGATCGACAAGTCCGCAAGCTGAGAACAAAGGATGTAGCTTCCATCAAAGTATTGCGGAGAAACAAGAATAGGGAAGAAATTACATGGGAAGCAGAAGAGGAGATGAAGTATAAATACCCTTACTTGTTCCAGATTCAAGATAACGAGGATGTCGGGGGGACGCAGGACGCATTAGAAGGTGAAATGGCTCTATGAGGTAAGTATTAGCTTGAGAATACTCTTCCTTAATACAAAATGGTGATATACAGATAATGTACATATCTATAATGTTTGGTATAGCCTTGTGATACTATACGTTGGGTTTAACTGCTTGCAAGTTTGTCTAGTATCCATTTTATAAGGGAAACTCGTCCGAAAATTTCCGTGGGAATCCACGATTAGTTAGGCTCCCCCATAAACCCTTACATTCGAGGACATATGTTCCTAAGGGGGAAAGGTGTTACAACACATATTCACGTACGTTGGTTCATGCCATAAGTTAGTCGACGTAAATCTGAGAAGAGATTATCTTTGAGACGATAAGAAGTTAATCCTATTGGTCTTAAATGATACAAGAGTGTATAAGGGTGATTAACAAGTATTAGAAGTTAAACGAATCAAGGATGTTGTAACCCGTATTTTTGGGTAAACCTAGGGGTTCTTAATATTCTCAAGAGGTTATGTTTTAAGTTATTTGAATCATATAATATCCGTATCATAATTTTTGAAGTCAAACGATTTATAAAACAAAAGTCGATAAAACTTGTCGCAACTCATGTTCATAATTTTACTTAAACTTTAGGTCAAATATTATGAAGCTTTTATCCTAATTTACTTGAAATTACGGGGTTATATACCCACCAAATTTAATATCTATGAGTCTAGTTTCCAATGGATTAAATCGTTTATCAATACGACATCGGAGTAGAGAGATATAGGCATTGTTGCGAGACTGCACAGGCTGCTAGGTGACAAGTAGGTGTGTCACCTACTTGGTTAAATGAGAGCCCAAAAATAGGCAATTTCGGGTTGGACAAAGAGCCCATTTAAAGGCTTATCTCCTGTAACATAACCTTCATTGTATATCACAAATAACCAGACCTAAACCCCTGCAAGCTTCCTCCCAAAAATTATCCACAAACCCTAATTGATTTTCTCTCTCTTTCAAGTTCTAATTGGGGGTAAAACCTAGAGTTTGAAGAACCAACATAAGGGTTGAGTTATACAACAAGTAAGGTAAGTTTACTGCTCTCTTTCATCCATTTTTTCTGCTGTAATTTCATGTAAATTCGTTCTATACTTGTATGAACTCACGGGACGGTGATCGGAAGCCGTGAGTTCGAGTTATTCACTTGTAGCGGACTGTTATGAGTACTATTTTGTGTTGCTGTTGGGCTGCGTATTTTACTACTGTTTTGTGGATTTTTGGAGGAGGAAGGGTGTGGATAAACACCATATAGATTTAGGGTGGTGGGCTGGTCGTTCGTCGTAGCATTTCCGGGTCGTTTGACACTACTACAATGGTCGTCTTATGTATGAAGTGATTAGGTTGTGTGGAATATTTTGGGAGGCTCAATATGATTATTATTAGTGTTGTTTGGGATATTTGGTGATAGTTTTGACTTGTGTGAATTCATATATAGAGGGGATTTGCTGTCCATTTCATCATAAAATAAGTTGTGGTCGATACATAATAGTTATGACGCTTAAATGATAACGATAGTGTCGTTTCTCTTATTGTAGACTAAGGAGTCGCGACATTTGCATAGCTTGAGGTTGGGAAATATATATACAAGGTATGTGAGGCTATCCCTTTCCTTTTTTTGCACGACTCCGATTGTACATAATGTGATGAACGAGCTTCCAAAGATACTCTACTCTTAGAAGCTAGCAGTACTTACACTATTTCCCTTCTTAAGGAACAATTGATGTTGAGGTTGCTTCTCTTATTCTTATGTTATCAATGTACTTGGTACTTCCTGATTCTTATAAGATTCTTGATGAATAGTTAGTCCTAATAACGTGTACGGAGAATATCGACCTTACGTCACTCCGAAAGGTTCATAATATGATTCCAATGAGTCCTACATGCATTATATATATGTATCTATTTTACTCTACTGAGCCACACTATAGTCAGCTGGGTATGGCACCTATTGTGCATCAGTTGGGTATTAACGAGCTCCACGTGGCCGGGTACGTTTTACCGAGCCTATTATGGCCGGGTACGATATGAGGATGATGTTTCCCACAGAGGCATATGTTTTAAAATTTTATGTATATATATGTATGTATCACGCATTTCATGTCAGTATCCCTCAGAGGTACCCACATGTTAGAGGTTGTATATACTCTATCCCTGTTTACATTACTGTTCTTACTTATGCTTTCCTGCCTTACATACTCAGTACTTTATTCGTACTGACGTCCTTCTTATTTGTGGACGTTACATGTCGTGTTGCAGGTCCTGATAGACAGGTAGACGCAGATCCCTCACCACAGTAGGCTTCCCAGTTCAGTGGTTATTGGCAAGATCCTTTCTCCGGACTTGCCGTGGTCTTGGTATGTATTTTTTTTATAGATATTATGGGTATGTCGGGGACCTGTTCTGGAAATGTTGTATCACTTATGCTCCTTTAGAGGCTCATAGACAGGTGTTGACTCATGTATAGTTTGGTATGCCTTGTTGGCTAATTTTTTGTTGTATTGTCTATCATGGCAGCGTTGTAGCTCGTACCTTATATGTAGTTTCTTAGAAGTCTTGTCATCCCATGTGATGTATGTTCATGCCATTATCTTTCATTTTTTATTTTTCATGATCCATACCTACCATTTATATTGATCTCGTTGGCCCTTAAAGATAATAAAGAAGGTTAGATAAAATGTACATTGGTGCTCGGCAAGTATGACCCGGGTGCTAGTCATGATCCTTCAGTTTGGGTCGTGACATGTATCATACTCCAGCGATTCCAGTAGTTGGAGTAGTTCAACCTGCTATTGCTACACAGTCTGGGGAGAGGCCCGCGATGTGTTCTGGGGAATTGATGAGATTGGATAAGTTCACAAAGTTTTTTACTATTGATTTTGTTGGTACACCTTTGTAAAGATTATTTGGATTATTGCCACAAGGTGTTGCGCAACATGGGTATTGTGGATTCAAATGGAGTAGACTTTGTAGTGTTTCAGATTACCGATTCTACCAAAAGTTGGTGGCAGGATTTCGAGCGAGGAAGACAAGCAAGTTCATCTCTACTCACTTGGGATCAGTTTTTGCAGGTATTTTTGGAGACGTTCATTCCTTTTTACTCTGAGAGAAGAGTACCGTAGGCAGTTCGAGTGCCTTCAGCAGGGTAGTATTATTGTTACCCAGTACGAGACCAGATTTGTGGACCTAGACCGCCATGCAGCTATCTTGATTCCTAATGATAGAGAGAGGGTGAGGAGATTCATTGATGGTCCTACTTTTGGTATCGGGCTGTAGATACCCAAGGAGATTGGGGATGATATTTCCTTCTAATGGTCCGTACAACTTGCTATACGGATCGATATGATTTGTGGTCTGGGTAGAGAGGAGGTATCTAAGAAGAGACCTCGTCATTTTGGTGGTTTCAATGGTTCCTCATCTGGAGGTAGAGGTTTTGTACAGGCCATCCTCACAGGCGGATCCAGTCAGTGTTTCAAGTAGCACACAATGCTTTGGGTAGTCATGGTTCTTATGGATATCCTCCTGAGTAGCTAGCATTCTATACACCTTCAGCTCCCATCAGTGCACCACTGATTCATAGCTATCACAGTCATTATCTGGGCCGTCAATGTCAATCTCAGCTTCAGCAGCCACAGCAGCCGAGAGAGTGATTTAAGTGTGAAGGTATGGGCCACATCAGGAGTTATTGTCCTAGATTGATGAGAAACAGACCTCAGTATGGTACTCGTGCCATGATTCTGTCATCGGTTGCTTTACCGCCCGCAAAGTCAGCTAGAGGCAAGGGTCAGGCAACTAGAGGTGGTGGTCAGGGAATTACAGGTGGAGGCCAGCAGTTAGAGGTCATCCGAGAGGCGGAGGTTAGAGTAGTGAGGCTCAGCCCTATTTTTATGCATTCCCAGTTAGACATGAGGCAGAGTCATCTGATGCCGTCATCACAGTTATTGTTTCGGTTTGCCATAGAGATGCCTCAGTTTTATTTGAATCGGGATCTTATTCATACGTGGCATCCTATTTTTGCTTCATATCTGATTATTCCTTGTGATTCCTTGGTGATTCTTTTTATGTGTCCACGCCTATGGGACATTCTATTTTGGTAGATCATGTTTATCGCTCGTGTGTTGTTTCTATCGGGAGCTGTTAGACAATGGTAGATCTTCTACTTCTTGATATGGTAGACTTCGACGTGATCTTAGGCATGGATTGCCTATCACCTTATCATGCTATTTTGGACTATCACGCTAAGACTTTGACATTAACCATGCCTGGTTTGCCTCGATTAGACTAGAGGGGGGCTTTTGGCCATTCTACTAGCAGGGTTATTTCTTATGTGAAGACTCGGCATACGGTCGAGAAGGGGTGTTTGGAATATTTGGCCAAAATTCGTGATCATAGTGCGAAGGTTCCTTCAATGGATTCAGTACTAGTTGTTCGTGAGATTTCAGCGGTGTTTCCTACTAATTTATCGAGGATGTCACCCGATAGTGATATTCACTTCTGAATTGACTTGGTTCCGGGAACTCAACCCATTTCTACCGCACCATAACATATGGCCCCAGTTGAGTTGAGGGAATTGAAGGAGCGGTCGCATGATTTTCTTGATAAATGATTCATTAGACCTAGTGTCTCGCCTTGGGGTGCACCGATGAGGATGTGTATAGATTATCGACAGTTGAACAAAGTCAATATCAAGAGCAAGTATCCTTTGTCGAGGATTGATGATTTATTTTATTAGCTTCAATGTGCTAAGGTGTTTTCCAATATTGGCTTGAGATTTGGCTGCCATTAGTTGAAGATTAGGGCATTAGATGTCCCTAAGACAGCTTTTCGGACTCAGTATGATCACTATGAGTTCTTAGTAGTGTATTGTCTAATGCCCCAGTAGCGTTTATGGATTTGATGAATCGGGTGTTCAAGACCTATCGGCATTATTTTATGATCATCTTCATTGATGATATTTTGGTTTACTCCCACAGTTGCGAGGAGCATGAGCAGCATCTTCAGATCATACTTCAGACTCTGAGGATTTGCCAGTTGTACTCCAAGCTTTCTAACTGTGAGTTCTAGTTGGATTCGATTGCCTTTTCCGGCCATATTGTATTTTTTTGAGGGCATTAAAGTGGATCCTAATAAGATTGAGGCAGTTCATAACTGGCCTAGACCTACTTCAGCTATAGAGAATCGAAGCATCTTAAGTTTGGCGGGTTATTATCTTCGGTTCATGGAGGGGTTTTCATCTATCTCAGCCCTATTGACCAAGTTGACCCAGAAGAGTGCTCTTTTCAGATAGTCTGGTGAGTATGAGTTGAGCTTTCAGAATTTCAAGACTGCATTAACTACAGCCCAAGTATTGGTGTTGCCTATAGGTTCGGGATCTTACACCATGTATTCTTATGCATCGCGTGTTGGGCTTGGTGCGGTATTGATGCAGGACGGTTGGTTGATTGCCTACGAGTCTCGGCAGTTGAAGGTTCATGAGAATAATTACCATGTTCATGATTTAGAGTTGGCAACTATTGTTCACGTGCAGAAGATTTAGAGGCACTATCTGTACGCATTCATTATGAGGTCTATACCAACCATCGGAGTCTCTGGCACATGTTCAAGTAGAAATACCTTAATTTACCGCAGCAGAGATGGTTAAAGTTGTTGAAAGACTATGATATCACCATATTATATCATCCGGGAAGGCTCGTAGCCGATGTATTGAGTAGGAAGGCGTAGAGCATGGGCAGTTTGGCATATTTAACAGTAGTAGAGAGGCCACTAGCCTTGGATGTTCAGGTTTTACCAACCGATTTGTGAGATTGGATGTTTCGGAGCCTAGTCGGTTTCATGCTTGTGTTGTGGCATAGTCTTTGTTGTTAGAGTGTATCAAGGCTCTCCAATTTGATGATCCTCACTTGTTGGTGTTAAATGATACGGTGCTAAGGAGGTTGTGATTTGCGATGATGATGTTTGTCACGACCCAAAATCCCTCCTCAAGAGTCGTGATGGCACCTAGTCCCTAGGACTAGGTAAGCCTAACACATAGGAGTTATTAATAGATTTAAATCAATAAACCATTAAACATGAACCAGTAATTGATATACATAGCCAACAACCATCACTAGATGTACAATATCCCAAAACCGGTAGAACATGTCATAAGCTCTACTAAGTTAACTAGAAAATCTCTAAGTACAAACTGTTCCAGAATAGAAATAAATAGTGGTTATGAAAGACTATAGACGGTGACTCCGAGGCCTGCGAATGGGATGGCAGGTATACCTTGAAGTCTCCACAACAACTTACAATCAGTTATCTAACGACTGGCACGCTTCGAGGTACCTGGATCGGCACAAAAATATGAAGAAAGTGTAGCATGAGCATACCATAATGGTACCCAGTAAGTATCAATCCTAACCTCGGTAGAGTAGTGACGAGGTCAGGTCAAGACACCTACTAGACATAGACACCTGTGCGGATATTAATGTAATCTAAATGGAAAAGAAATAAAGGTAGTTAAAGGGAAATTAAGTAATTTATCAACACAAGGTTAACAACGATAATAAAGCAACAAATGACAGCAAGAGAGTACATGTGATAGAGATAACAGGTAACTAAGTACATTCAAAATATGAATGGAAGGGAATATGGAAAACAAGAACAACAACTGTTCAACTCATCAAGCTTTTCAACATAAAATGTACAACAAGAATCATATCAAAGTACCACCATTTCACAAATCCCGACTAACGAATCATAATTACACGGCATTTCATGCCCACTTTATAAATCAAAATTGTACAGATAGTTTACGTGACGCACGGACAACTCACGTGCTAATATTATTAACAGTAACCTCATACCCTCACGGACAACTCACACGCCAACAGTATCAATATCTCATATCCGCACGGACAACTCACGCGCCAACAATAGCAATATCTCATATCCGCATGGATGACTCACGTGCCAACAGACCAGTCCTCACATAGAAGGAAGATATACAAGAGTACACTTACATGATCAATGGACAACAAGAATTATGCTCCTGGACTAATATAGGTGACAGATTACGGTGTATGCTTGTGCAAGTGTACTATCACATCTCGAGTCAACAAGTAATGTCAAAGACACCAAATAGCACATTGGAAACAACACAACAAAACCCACAATATGTATGACTCACACAAGATAATAGCACCACCACACAAATATCATCAACGACAATGCCCCTAGGCCATCACAAATCATCCCCAACATAGCTCATCTTGTCTCGCCGTGTGCACAACAATAAAGTAAATTCCCACCTTGTCTCTCCGCACCCGCATTAGAATCTCCTACCTTGTCTCTCCTCACCCGCAAACACAACATATATAACCCGCCTTTCGCGCCACATGTGCAATCATCAATAATAACAATAGAACGGAAAACTCACGTGCAAACACCCCGATAATCCTCTCAACAATTGCACAAGTGCCAAAAATATAACAACACAATATAAAAACTCGCACCACATATGCCTATATGCCATTGCATTTCCATAAAAATAATTCCAAACTCAATAACATTTAGTACAACAACAACAACAATAATAACACAAGAGTATGGCAAGTAAATCAACACAAAAATTACAACAACACAATGTAACGGGAGTATTGAAAAACATAACAAGTAATAATGACTTCAAATTAGAATAACTCGACTATGAGAGAGGTAACATGTAGCAACGACTTCAAATAAGAATAGCTTAATAATACAAGAGATAACATGTAACAATGACCTCAAATAAGAATAACTAAACTATGAAAGAGATAACATAGAAATAAAAGAGGCAACAATTTCAATTAAAGCATATAAGAGTATATTTGAAAATAAAAGATAGAACATGAAATAACATCTATATTTGAAAATAAAAGATAGAACATGAAATAACATCTTTAAATAAAGCATGTAAGGGGTAAATTTAATAATGGAGGATATAACATGATAGGTCTACTTCCATTAAATGTACATAAGAAGCTTATGGGTCTAAACCGGTCAAGTTCTCACATATAAGGACGTGTACACACATGTCACCTCATGTACATGTCTTCCATGTAATTCAAATAGTGCAATCAAACCAATCCCTACGGGGTAGTTTCCCCCACACAAAGTTAGACAAGATACTTTACCTCACTAGGCTAAATCAACACTCAACAATAGCTTTTCCTTTACAATTCACCTCCACTCAGATCAAATCTAACCTAAATCGACTTGATAACATCAAATAATGCCAGAGAAACCAATTTCAATAAGTAAAGCTATGATATTTATACAATTCCAAAAAAGGTCAACAAAAGTTAACCCCGGGCCCGCCCGGTCAAAACCTAGGTCCAAGTGTAGGTTCCGACTGCCCATAACCCACGAGTCCATATATGTATTTTGTTTTCAAATCTGAGTCCAAATCAACTTCAAAACCCAAATTTTCATGTTTCAAAGCTTTGATAAGAATCCTCAAATTTCCTCTTTGATTCTCAAAATTTTGATGTTAAATCTAAGATATAATCATGAAATATAGTTGGAAGATGATTAGAATTACTTACCCAATGATTTTTGATGAAAATCCACTTTTTAAATCGCCTCCTACTGAGTCTAGGATTTAAAGATATGAGAAATGAGACTAAAATCTCGTCTCCCAGTTTTTATGTTCAGTCGTTGGTGTTGCAAATGCGACCTTTGATTTGAAAATGCAAACTCCGCAAATGCAAAGAATGATCACAAAAGAGACATCCATCACAGTCCTGCTGACGTCGTAAATGCAACGAAAAGTTTGCAAATGCGAACATGGAACATATCGCAAATGCGACCAAGCCTAGCCCAGGCCCCATCGCAAATGCAAACCTGACAGTTCCCAGCATATCTCACAAATGTGATGTCCCACCTCATGAATGCAAGATCAAAAATGTGAACAAATCTCTCATTTGCGAGACCTAAAGCATCTGTGCAAACTCCAGCAAAACTAAAACTCTTTCAAACACTCTGTAAGCGTCCGAAACTCACCCGAGTCCTTGGGGCTCCAAAAAAAACATCAACATAAGTTTTAAAACATCATAAAAACTCGCTCATGCTATCAAAACATCAAAATAACATCTGAAACCACGAATCGGACCTCCAAAACACATGAAATTAACATTGAAACTCAAGAACTTCTAAAAACACAACCACGCATCTGATTCCTATCAAATCAAATTGGAACGATGCCAACTTTGCATACCAATTCCAAATAGCATAGAAAATCTATTTCAAGTCCCAAAACTAAAATCCAAACCCGATAGCCATAAAGTCAAACCATAGTCAAACCTTAGGAATTTCTAAACCTTTAAATTGCCATCTTTCAGCAAAACATGCCAAATCAACTTAGGGACCTCCGAATTCAATTACGGGAACACGCCCAAGTCCAAATATTATTGTACGAACCTAAAGTAGCAATCAAAACACGGCTCTAGAGTCTTTTTTCACAAAAGTCAAACCTCAGTCAATATTTCCAACTTAAGCTTCTAAAATAAAAACCACACATCCAAAATAATCCCGAAACATCATAAAATCAAATCCGAACATACACGCAAGTCATAATACGTAATATGAATCCACTCAAAACCTTGAACCATTGAACAGAATGGTAAAGCTCAAAGCGACTGGTCAGGTCATTGATGTGTTATGCGGCTTCAAGGCCGGATTTGTGTTCCAAATGTTGATGGGTTGAGAGAGTTGATCCTTGAAGAGGCTCACAGTTTGAGCTATTCCATTCACCTAGTTGTCATGAAGATGTACCGTGACCTAAAACAGCACTATTGGTGGCAAAAAATGAAGAAAGACATCGTTGATTATGTATCTCAGTGTTTGAATTGTCAATAGGTGAAGTATTAACATCAGAAACCGGGTGAATTGACTCAGAGATTGGAGATAACGTAGTGTAAGTTGGAGCGCATCACTATGGACTTTGTGGTAGGATTTCCATAGACCTTGAAGAAATATGACGCAATTTGGGTTATTATGGACATGATGACTAAGTTCGCACACTTCATTCCAGTGGCGACTTCCTATTCTTCAGAATGATTGGCTCAGATTTACATCTAGGAGATTATCCGCTTTCACGATGTGCCCATTTACATCATTTTTTATCGAGGCACGCAGTTCACGTGATAATTTTAGAGAGTCGTGCAGCGTGAGTTGGGCACATTAGTTGAGCTGTGCATAGCGTTTCATCCACGGATAGACGAACAGTCCGAGTGCATCATTCAAATCTTGGAGGACATTTTACGTGCTTGTGTTATGGATTTCGGAGGTTCATGTGATCGATTCTTACCTCTTGTAGAGTTTTCCCACAACAACACTTGCTAGTCGAGTATTCATATGGCACCGTATGAGGCCTTATATGGGAGGCGATGTCGGTTGTTGATCAGTTGGTTTGAGCCCGGAGAGTCTAGGTTGTTGGGCACTGATATGGTCTGTGATCCTATGGAAAAGGTTAAGGTGATTCAGGAACGAATTCGTATAGCTAAGTCCAGATAGAAGAGTTATGCGAACCGAAAGGTTCAGGATGTAGCTTACATGGTAGGTGAGAAGGTTCTTCTTCGAGTGTTGCCTATAAAGGGTGTGATTCGGTTTGAGATAAGGACAAGTTCAGCCCGAGGTTTATGGGCCCGTTTAAGATCTTGGAGAGAGTTGGGGAGGTTGCATACAGGCTTGCATTGCCTCCTAACCTATCAGGAGTACATCGAGTATTCCATGTTTCTATACTTCAGAATTAACATGGGGACAGCTCGCATGTTCTAGACTTTAGCACGGTTCAGCTCGATAAACAATTGGCATGTGAGGAGGAGTTGGTGGCTATTCTAGCCCGACAGATTCGAAAGTTAAGATCCAAGGTTTTCCTTCTGTGAGCGTGCAATGGAGAGGTCAGCTGATTGAGGCAGCACATGGGAGTCCAAGTCCGATATTCAGAGTAGATACCCACACCTTTTTACCAGTTCAGGTACTGTTCTATGTTCGTTCGAGGATGAATGTTTCTTTTAGAGGTGGATAATATAACTACCCAATATGTTGTTTTAGTTCTAGCCTTAATTTTCATGATTCGAGACCTCTTATAGTTTTATTTGTTGTTTATTGGTTTGGGTGTGTGGTCTGTGTCGCTTTTCAAAAAGCTTTTATGTAAAATCTTGAAGAAAATAAGAATTGTGACTAACAATAAGGCTAGAGTTGACCACGGTCAACATTTTAGGTAAACGACCCTGATCGGTGTTTTGACGATTCAGACATGTCTATATCGTGATTTTGGACTTGGACGTATACCCAAAATTAAATTCAAAGGTACCTAGGTTGATTTGACTTGTTTTGCTGAAAGTTAGCAACTTAAATGTTTGGAAACTCCCAAGATACTGTAGATTGATTTTATGGTTATCGGGTTAGAGTTTTAGTTTTATGACTTGTAATAGGTTCTTTTTGCTATTTGAAACTTGTCAAAAATTTGGTACAATTTGGAGTTGGTTTGATAAGATTCAGATGCTTGGTTGTGATTCTAGAGATTCTTGAGTTTTCTTTTGAATTTCATGCGTTTTGATGTCCGATTTGTAGTTCTAGATATTATTTTGGTATTTTGATCGCATGAGCGAGTTCATATGATATTTCTAGACTTGTGTGTATGTTTGGTTTGGAACCCCGAGGGCTGGGGTGAGTTTCTAATGTTTCGCGGAATAGTTTTGAGCTGGAACATGTCTGCTGGTGTGATGATGCCTCAGTGTCGCAATTGCGATGTTGGTGCTCCCAATTGCGATCTTAGCAAGGGTCTCAGGTGTCACAATTGTGATACCTAGATCGCAATTGCGAAGTAGTACTTGAGTTGGGTAGGTTCGCATTTGCGATCACGTGGTTGCATTTGCGATGGGAGCAGACTTCACAAATACGAAGTCAGTGTCGCATTTACGACTTCCCTTTAGGCTGATAGGCACCTCAATTGCGTGTCACTCTTCGCAAGTGTCGCAATTGCGACATCTGCGCCTAAACATAAGGGCTGAAAATCGGGATTTGAGTCTCATTCTCTCATTTTAGAATCCTAGACTCAGTAGGAGGCGATTTGGAGAGGGGATTTTTACCTATAATCATTGGATAAGTGATTTTGATCTATTTTAAATTATATTACATGATTATACAAGAGATTGAACATCAAATTCATGAGAATCTAAGAGAAATTTTGGGAATTTTTATTTATATTTTGAAAAATGAAAATTTTGAGATTTGATAGTCTAATTGAACTAGGATTTGAAAACAAAACATATATATGGACTCGTGGGATTATGGATAGTCGAGATTTATCCTTGGACTCGGGTTTTGACCGGATGAGCCCGAGGTTGACTTTTTTTGATTTTTTTCAAATTCATTAAAGATCAAATTTTTTTCACTCATGAGTAGTTTCTAGATCTTATTTTGAATTATTTGAACTGAATTTGGAAATATTTGACTGATTTGGAGGCTAATTCTAAAAGAAAGGTCGTGGTTGAGTGTTGATTTGATTGCAGCAAGAGGTAAGTGTTGTGTCTAACCTTGACTTGAGGGTTAGGACTTGTTGACTAATGTTTATGTGGATTATGTGGGAAAACAACGTATATGCAAGGTGAGGAGTGTATATGCGATGTCTTGGAATTTAGCATGCGGACTTGGACTATTTATTTTCATGTCTTTGTTATTTCATGTTATCTCTTGTTATATGTTTTAATTGTTGCATGTTCCTACTTGACATGCATGCTTTACTTGTTAAATTGTTACCCATTTACTTGCTTGATTTGTTCATTTCTCACTCAATAATCTGCTTACATGCTACTTGTTCCTACTTGCCTTAATTGTATATTCTTATTGTCACATGTTTTTCCTGCTTTTATTATCCTTATATTACTCGATGCACTCTATTATGTTATTTCGCTTATGTGAGTCATTTAGATATTCTTGTATTGATGAATCGATAAAGTTTGGGATTTTGAGATGTTGGATATTCTTTGTTGTATTGGTGGTTCTTAAATGTTCCGTATGTTTCATCCTCTTCTGTGTTGATATTTCGGAAATATTAGTGTTTTTTTTTATGTTAATAATTTGATGTTGTGGGTGGGTTGTGCCCCGAACAGTGTTAAAATGAATTGATATGGTAGGATCGAGTTGCACGCTGCAACAGAACAAGAAATGATATGATATGAAGAGATAAGTACGGAATGTGATATGAATAGATGATGATATGGTGTGATAATGAAAATCGAATAGGAAATGATATGATATGAAGAGATTAGGATCGGGTTGCACGCCGCAACGGATTTGATGTGTTGTAGTTATTTGTGGTTGTAGAATTTGTTCTCGATATTGTGATATGATATTTGAGATTACGTTATTCTGGACCCTCTGGTAATTGACCTACGGGTTCTGTTATTTGAGTTTACTGCTTTATTTCTATTTCTGTTATTATTGTTTCATACAGGTTATTTGTGAGTAACTTGCCATAGCATCGTCACTAGTTCGTCGAGGTTAGGTTTGGCACTTATAGAGTACATGAGGTCGGTTGTACTCATGCTACACTTCTGCATTTCTTCTGCAGATGTTGGTGTTGGTCTCAGCAGACGCTGCTCGAATTCAACAGCTTTTGGAGACTTGAGGTGGAGCTGCTGGCGTTCGCAGTCCCTAAAGTCCCCTTCTATCCTATTTTTACTGTTTTCCTTATTTCAAACAATTGTATTTCTTTCAGACTTTATCTGTATAATTCTAGAATGATCATGTATTTGTGACTCCAGATTCTAGGAGATGTTTAGACTACGCTACGTTGTATTTTCACATTCGTTTCAAACTATTGCAGTTTCTTATTGTTAATGTTTGATTTAAATTGTTAAAATTGGTTAAGTAATTAGCTAACGTTGGTTTGCCTAGAAAGTGAAATATTAAGCGTCATCACGACTCCGAGGTTGGATTTCCGGGTCGTGAAAATTTATTCATATTTCCTACCTCTTTACTCCCTCCGTTTTAATTTATATGAACTCATTTAACTGGGAATGGAGTTTAAGAAAAGAGAAAAGACTTTTGTACTTGTGGTGTAAACTGAGGCACATATATTTTGTGTGGTAATAATCTTTGCATAAAGGTAAATTGTATCCAAATAGGAAAAGGGTCATTCTTTTTGGCACGGACTATAAAGGAAATAGGTTTGCATAAGTTAAAACGGAGGGAGTATTAATTATTAATTAATCAAGAAGTGTTAGTAATGTTATTTCAGATTCTTAGGCAACTTGGTAATTGACTATATAAGTAAGCGAATACAAACAGTATACTCGGGAGAGTTTCCAAAGTCAAAAAATGCTTGATGTACATGAAGATCCCATGTTGAGAATTTTTTATCCTAGTAATAGTATAGTATCAAACTTGGCATGAAGCTTCCTCAAAGATTTAACCGGTGAAAAATCTTCTCCAAGATTGCCAGGGTAGAAATCCGCCTGTTTAATTAAAATATGAATAAAAAGAGGAATTAATTATATGTTCTTTCTACTGCATGTTCATTTGAATGCCAAAAAATAGAGTAGGAGTAGGATAGTACCACAATCAGGACATCGTTTATAAAACTTGTTGTTCTTGAGAACAAGTCCTGAGCCCCCACAAACTTCACATTTCCTTTGTTTCACCTGCCAAATTAAAAAAGGGACAAGCAATCAGATTTTTGAAAACGAAACATATATTCAAGTGAAACGTAGGAATGTTACTTAACAATTCTCTTGCTGAACTCGATTCCCGCAACCACGAAAGGTGTCACACCGGCTACCAAAAAAAATTCACTAATTTGTTACAAAAAGAAGTAAAAAAGGCAAGAATTTAAGCAGAGAGTAGTAGCAGTAGTAGTAGTGGAGTAGTATATATTACCCAAAGAGCCAACAATAATTTGCCAAGTGATATCGGGGTCTGAAGTAGTAGTAAGTGCTGTAATTTCTTCGGTGGCGGAGGCTTTGATTGACGGCATCCTTAATTGCTTGTTTTGTTTCATAAGAAGAAAATTATTGGCCTGATGATTGAATATTGGTTTGGCATCTGAATATTTTGAACTACTATGGAAGGAGTGGATGATAGGCCTGAATACTGGACCCAATGTCTCCATTGTCAATTGCAGGGGTAGGGAACGTACAAAATTATTATTTGGAATAATAGGCTACTACTATGTGTGGTGTTTATCAACCACAACCACAAAATTGTCTTCTCGCTCAAATGTCTCCACGTTCACTCCCTTGTTTTTTACTCTCTTCATTTTCCTTAATTAATTTGATTTGTTTTTTTTTTCTCAAATAAAATGTTGATTGATGAGCAGTATTATATATAAAGTGTTTCCTGATTCATGTCAAATATAAATAGTAAATAAATAAATTGCGTAATTGCATACTTCATCTCATTTTCTCTCTTACAGTATGTTGTGGGTCAATTCGGAACTAAAGAGGGTACATCTTCAATTTTAAATCATCAAATACTATATCGCATCCAAAAGTGTAGTTTAACGAACGATAAAGCTGAAATGAAGAGCATGGGACTAGGATTAAATCAAATTAGAGGCCGGAAAATAAACCAAATGATTTTGTTCACATCTTTCTAAATCTTGACAGACTAAGTTACCCAACATTTATATTGTAAAAGATGTAATACCAGATTGAAGTTTGAAGTTTCTGCAAGATGAGCTAACTAGAGTTAGCCAATAATAATGCATGTATGAATTTTGGTAATATTAATCTCTTGTTCGATAGTAGTATTTTTTAACTTAGCTTTGGTATTATTAATCACTTGTTTGATAGTATTTTCAACCTATTTATAACTAACACATGTATTAATTATACACCATATTCAGTACTATTTTTATACATAGCAAACCATGGCATAACAATACCATAATTTTTAACACATGAAGAAGCATGTATAAAGACATAACTGCCCTTTCAAAATCTTTTCCAACACATGTGGAAGATATTTTTGTAAACAAATAATTTCTAAAAAAGTTATGTTATGCATGTTAATTTTAATACATCAAACCAAATAGTCGATAAGAACTAACTTCAGTATAACTAATCCCAGCATTAGTAATACACCTTATTCAGTTCTATTCTTATACACCCTACCAAACGACCCCTAAAACTAATAAGAAGGCACATACATGATGGAATAAAGTGCTCGAAACATGGTCGAGATACAATTATTTGATGCTTGTATGGGTGAAAAGATGCAACTATAGTCGAGATGCACACGAGCGGACTTCAAATTGATATAGTAAAGTTACATTTCTATTTGACCTATAGAACTGCCACGAAAAAGCATTGACCAAACCATTTGTACTACTTTTCAACTCCAACTTCAAATAATGCTCTTTCAACTAATATTTAAGAGCCCGTTTGAATTGGCTTATTTTAAGTGTTTTTAAGCCAAAATAACTTTTAAGCCATTTTGTAGTATTTGGATAAAGTAAAAAAATACTTTTAAGCACTTGCATTTAAGCTAAAATGACAAAAATAAGTCAAAAGCTAGAATTCCTAACTTATGGCTTTTCACTTAAAAGTCACTTAAAACAAGCCCATCCAAACGGGCTCTAAGTCTGTCAAATACAGTGTAAGCAATTATCTTCATAGAAAGGGGAAAGGGGAGGGAAGGTCGCTAGCATAAGAGTTGAGTTTCCAGACATTCGTGTTATTATGACGAGTACCTGCAACATCAAGAAATCGGCAAAACAATAGCAACAACCCCCCCCCCAAAACCATAAGAAATTCGAAAACTCAACATGTCAATACAAATACTGGACTCAGAACGAGATAATGACTATTTTCATGTTAATCTGAGAGCACTTTCAAGTAAGTTTCCCTAATAACTTACGGAAATTATAAGTGAAATTCAAATGTTTCCTGAACCCAAATCGTGTATTCTTCAAGTCTAAAAAAATCAGAGACCAGAAAGCCTAGACAAGTTACGATAGGCAGTTGGCACAAGTTTTAGGCAATGAGACCTGCAAAATGCAGATTACCTGTTCTCCCTACTGCAGGCATAATAACCTATTTCAATCTGGCATAAACCTATTCATCACTCTTCTAAAAAGAAATGTTAGTCAAAAGAAAGGTCAAGAAGCTAAGACAACCCAGGGGGATATGTTAATCGTCATTATCTCGTTCTGAGTCCAGTATCAATAGCAACACCTCCCCATAAAAAACAAGTCCTAAAGATTTCACGCAAGCCGCATTCAGTGGACCCAACCAGGCAAAAAGAAATTTTGTAAAACAAGGGAGAGACACACAGGCAATGCTATTCCTCAACCATCAGATACTGAAAAGGAAGCTCGCATCCACGGAGCAGGTAACCAATTTAAGTACAATAAAAGTTAAAACAACCAGATAGTAAAAAGAACGGAGACCAATTAAATAGAAAGAGAATGCAAGGGGTATGCTACCACAATACCATGGCAAGCTTTGCAATTATGCTAGTCAAACACACACACAAAAAGAAAATGCAAGCAACTCAACATAAATATTTAAAAGGCATGGTTTGTCATATGAAAGTTACTCCTGCAGCCATGCTGCAACTTTAGCACTTATACCAGTCAACTCACAATAGACCTTCAACCAATGCAGAACATATACTTAAGAGGGATTCATCATATGAAGTTTCTCGTAGTGTCATGCTACCCATATTTGATTTCTTGCAACATGAAATACATCAATACGCAGTTTAATATTTATGAATGTAACATTTAGCTAGCCGGCATCATTATTTAAACTGAATAAATCCTTGCTCCAACTTTCGAGCTACATTAGAAGAGTTGGCTTCAAAGCTTCAAGTCATAACTTTCAAAGAATGGTTGTCAATGAAGAAAACCTATCCTAACCGTCTCTTCTCTATCCAGCACATCCATTTGCACTCACTCTAGCTCGATGATCAAGCAGTTGAAGATTCAGATGTTATAACTTGCTTAAATGTTTGTAAAGGTTTTTATTGAAAGCTTGTCCTTCACTGAAGTGGTATGGTTATTTTTAAAACATTTCGTGTTGTGCAGCACTTCTATTTTGACACATCCGAAGAAGAGGGCATCACTATCTTCTTCATTTAATGTCTTGTCCTGAAAGGAAGGCATTTGAAGTCCTCATCTTAATCTTGCCACCTCCACTATAATTTCAAGAAGCAACTAGCAGTCCACTACTATATATTTTGCTTCACCAATATAATCATTCCATCCTCCTGGCTCCTCCACAAGTTTCCAGTGCCAGCTTGCTGGCTAATCAAGACAATAATCAGACTTGGATTTATTTTTATTTTTTGATGATCGCGAAATTCCCAAGGGCCAGTAGTTCCCGGTTTGAAACTCCGTGCAAAATGAGGCCCCCTTCTACCCTTCTCCCCATAAACACCAAGCTTTTATTTGTGATAAGGTTCAGACCTGTGATGTGCATCTAACTACATATCACGTGATGCGCTCTTACTAGTACAACCAAACCCCAGAACCCTTGGGCACACATACTAGGAAACTTCATCCCTAAAATTGTGTTTTCTTGTCAAATACAACCTTCTGGATAAAGAATTTGCCATCATTCCCAAACTGCCATTTCCAGCAAATAAGCACTTTTTTTGTCGGAACATGCAAGGAATGTATATATTATAAGAAAAGCTTAGCAGTAAGATGGTGCTAAGTCAATACAAATAGTGCATCACTATAAACTTGCAATAAGCTTATGAGCTCAAAGTACACCGGTTCATTTGTAGCTGTTTTTTCTTCTTTCTTTTTTTTTTTTGGTCGTTTCCCAACATTGAAACATGCTAAAATGAAACCTTCACATGAATAATTTCTTTCCTGGAAGATTTACATCTTCAGTAATAAATTAACTGAATGATCAACAATGAGATCCATCGAGAATATTCGTATTTGGTAGCTTTACCACTGTTTCTGTTTCTTATTTTTGTTTTTTGTTTTTTGTTTTTTTTGGATAAGGTAAAGGTTTCATTAAAGGAGTACCACCCAAAAAATTACAAGTTACAGCATAGCTGCATCAGTTACATTCCCAAAACACCTATAAAATCCATAAACTGATCTAAGTTTTCAACTATATTTCCTTTACACCAGAAATACAAATTTTGAAGGCAACTATTCTTTACAAAAGCTAGGTGATTTCTTTAATTCTCAAAACATCTCTTATTCCATTCCAACCAAATGGTCCAAAAGATGCAGAGGGGTATAGTCTTCCAGATTTTGATCTTTCCTGACTCTCTGATATTGCCAACATAGCAGTAGGCCTTTCACATTCCCTGGCATCACCCAATGAACTCCACTCATGTTCAGATAAAGATTCCAAATTTGTTGTATTTGGCTACAATGCAAAAAAAAGATGTTCCAACGATTCTTGGGACCTTTCACAAAAAAAACATCGGCTGCACAAAGGTATTCCTCTTCTCTGTAACATCTCTTGAGTTAAACATGCTCGCCTAGCTACAATCCATCCAAAACAAGCAACTTTAAGAGGTGCTAAAGACCTCCACAGCATTTTCCATGGCCAATTTAAATCCCAGTGGCCTATTTGCTTCTGCAGTAGTCTATAGCAATTCTTTACTGGAAATCTGCCATCCTTACCATCAATCCAAGTTTGGGAATCCATGTTGTTAGCATCGAGGATCACGGGTTCCAAAAATTATAAAAGCTGACTAATTTCATCAACCTCCCAATCATTGTAAGTTTCTTCTTAAATTAAATCTCCACTCCCGCCCTTTATAACAGTCTGCTATTGTACAATTTTTGTTACTTATTGAACTATTAGTGTAGGAAATCTATTCATCAGCTTCTCTTCTCCCAACCAAACGTCTGTCCAGAACCTGATTCTGCTACCATCACCAACTTTCAATGCAATGAACTTCTGAAATTCAGGCCACAACTTGATTATTTGCGTCCATACTCCAATTCGTGAAGGCACAGAAATTGCACCAGGTGTCCAGAACTCATTTCTACCATATCTAATGTCGACTAATTGTTTCCATAACTCCTCTCTATTGTCGTTGTATCTCCACAGCCATTTGCACAACAGACTTTTATTGTGAAGTATTACATTTTTCACTCCCAGGCCACCAACTTCTTTATCTTTAATAACCTCCAGCCACTTCACCAGATGAACTTTTTTCTTTTCAGAATTCCCTTCCCAGAGGAACTTGCTTCTCACGGAATTCAACTTCCTTTCTATACTGCCAGGGATGGGAAAAAGTGACATCAAATAAGTAGGTATTCCATCTAGCACGCTATTAATTAAAGTAAGCCTCCCACCAAGCGATAGGTATTGTTATTTCCAGGGGACCAGTTTTTTTACTGATACACCTTGCCAGATCCTTTTATCCCCGACTTTAGCACCCAGAGGAAGCCCTAAATAAATAGTAGGGAACTTCTCACTTTTACATCCCAATAATCATACCAATTCATTTATAGAACTATCTGCATTAACACTGTATATGCAACTTTTTGCTAGATTCACTTTTAGGCAGGAAACTGCCTCAAAAGTTTTTTATTCTTGTTAATGTACATGTGTGTTCCAAAAAATTTTATCTTTCGATATTGGATTTAGGTGCACTTTTTTATTTTAAGGGGGAATCCCTATACAAGCCGTATATCAATACAAAAACATGGTTCTCTAAGAAAGGCACCCAATCTTTTGTACAAACAGGGACCTTACACAAACAAGAACCTCATGGTGTGTACCAAAAGGAAACTAGAGATAACATACTACTCCCTCCGTTTCAACTTAGATGACACACTTTTCTTATTAGTCTGTCAAAGAAGAATGACATATTTCTATTTTAAAAATAATTCAACTTTACACTTTCCATTTTACCTATTCTAACCTTAACGAAAAGCTTTTATAATCATACAAATGTTATGGCCCCCCAAAGTTTTTACCCTTTATGCTTTAAAGACCACAAGTTTCAAAAGAAAAATCTTAAACTCTATGCCGAGTCAAAGTGTGTCATATAAATTGAAACGGAGAGAGTATAACTTTGATTTGCAAATCACTTTCCACTCCTTCAACTGTTCTCCTAATTCTCTTCGTTCATACAACCCATATAAGAGTTAACGAAACAACATCTCATGCCCAGATATTCTCCCAGATATTCTCTTTCTCCCTCAAAAAGCCCAGTTGTGTAAGTGTTGCCTTTTGTGGTGCCTGCATCACCCATGGCACTCCAAACCAACTTAGGGCTACCCACCACAACAACATCGCCTCCTGACAGTGCAACAAGAGATAATCCTACATTTCACCCGAATATTTGCACATAAAGCACAAACTCACATAAGTGATTCTTTTCTTTTTGGGTTTTCCGATGTCAGTATAGCACCTCTAGGTCCCAACAACGCGATGAAACAATCCTTCTTGGGCGCCCAAGGGATCCAATTATTTGGTGCAGACTCTCTCTCTTTGTCTCTCTCTCTCTCTCTTTGTCTCTCTCTCTCTTTGTCTCTCTCTCTCTGTGTCTCTCTCTCTCTCTCTAAAACTATGGTAGTAAGATTAGATAGTAAACAAGCATTCCTCCTCACCCGATCTCCATGTGTCCGGTATATCATTCGCCCTGAAGTGCTTGTAAAGTAGTTCCACCAAGTTTTCAAACTCGCTCGGCTCCCAATCCTCAACATTTCTCTTAAACATCAAATCCAATGAACTTCCACTTCATGCATCATAAGAATCTATTGTATTGTCATCTCGCTCTGGCATGACTCTGTAAGTGTCAGGGAAGGCAATCCTCAATGCACTGTCTCCACATCATCTTTGCCCCCACTGTTGATTTGCTATTGTCTCTTACCCTGAAAGCGATATGTCAACGATAGTCTCGCCATCCTTTCATAATACAACTCCACAATCGATATTCAAATGTTTGCTTCTTTTTTTACATGATGTACAGTTTTTCTCGTTGGTATATAAAATTTCTTTAATTACCAAAAAAAGAAAGAAACAATAAAAATCATACCTTGATGTTCAACACTTCAACAACTAGAAAGACGTCACTTCTTGCCGAGTCGAAAATCTCATATGACTTTTTGCAAATTGGTATATATGTCCAAAATGTATTTTTTTTTAAAATGCAAATATGTTAACTATTCTCCCCATTAGAGCACCTAGTGCGCCACAGGGAGCTCCTACCCTCCGCATTTCATTATTTTTCTGCATTGGGGATAATGTATGATTTTTGGTTGGGGATGGGGTAGCTTTTTGGAGATGACTTATATCATGTACATATGTGTTAGTGACTATGTATTGCTTTTGTTTTCTTCTGTTTTGTGTGGCCCTTGGTTTTTCTTACCATGGTTCTTTTCCAAGGGTGTTAATTTTCTGTTGACTTGTTCCATTCACTAGATAATTTGTTCTAAGGACAGTTGAGTTTTGATGAAATGATGTTCCCATTTTATTTTGTCACGACTTAAAAGAAGGCTTGAAGTTCACTTCAAGATACAAATTGCAAATGAAAAAGATGTTCTAGCAATTGATAAGATATAGCACACAAACAAATGCAGGTCAATTGTAACATGATGTTCTGGTCCTCCACCCACTTTCAGATCAATTATTATACATCTAAAACAATTATTTCAGACTAATATACTATGAAGGCAAAAGAGTAACTTCTCTTATTAACAAAGTGGAAATGGTTGAAGTTAAAGTTAAAAACAAGACAAATACCCTTATGAAACATGGTAAATGATAAAGCTTCAGAAAGGCATGAAAGAGCAGGAGAGGAGAACTCAAATACCAGGCTTAGTCATGATCCAATTTACTAGTATACTCTGGCAAGGTTGCTTGAAAAGAACCCCCCCCCCCCTCCCCGCTCAACCAAACATACACACACACAGAGAATAACCCAAACAGGTAAAGTGCACTTCTCCAGTACATCTTCAACTAGTGGCATAGAAAATGCCCAGTATGTAAGACTAAAATGATTCAAATCAATTGAGTTCTCAATCACTTCAGGTCAGTGCTTAATAGAGGTTAGGCAAAAACCATACCAAAAGCAATGCAATCCAACACTAGAACATCATGTCACACACATATATTTGGAAAAGGCGACCAATTAGAGAGTCAACCTAAAAGAAGAATTATTCATAGTAGAATAAGCAAGTGACAGTAGGGCAGCAACTAAAGTCTGATTATTTCATGATATCAATTTCATCAAAAAATTCAAATCAGAAAGGGCCAACTCCCCTCTTACATGGTTTCTCCACCAAGACAAACAAATCCAGAAAATCCAAAAACAAAATAAAAAGACAGTTAATGTTTCCTGTACTTAGCTACCTCTCCTTCATTGGGGAAAAACCCCATGAGTCTTCCAGCTGAATTCTGGTAAGCGTACATGAATCCTCCCATAACCCCAATTAAACCTCCTGTTACCATTGATGGGCCCCTTATCCCTGGCTTTATTCCTACACAAATCAAATACAAAAATTAAATATAACTAATCAAGAACAACCAAATCGATATGAAATGTGAATAGAAAATGATTTTAAAAAAAAATACCAGAGAGGTAGCCGACAGTGACAGAGATGCCGGCGATAGTAGTAAGGCGGAGATAGTCAAGAGTGTTGAAGTTGGCAACGGTTTTAGTGAAAGGAGGGTTTCGATCTATAACTGGGTATTCGGGCTTTGCTGATGCGGTAATGTCTGTGTTCATCTTTCTTCTTCTTCTCTCTTGGGTTTTGCTATTCTTCGCTCTTGTCTTCCGTCTTGCTGAGAGGGGATTTTGAGATCTTTTAGATGGGCAGAGAACATGAGGGTCTCAACCAAAATAATGGTCCTTAACTTTTCATCCTTGGGCACATGCGATTCTTAATTTGTTACTTGAATACTTATGGTCCAATTAACATAAGGATTTAAATTTTTCCTATATGTATTAGGACAATATTTACTCGATTTAGCTACGTTTATTATATATATATATATATTCATGCAAAAGCTACAATATATATCCAATTTTTTGTAGTACAGAATTCTATCAGAAGCTACAATATAAAGTTTTGGTTTTAAGGAATTCACTCAAACACATACAACTTGTATACAACTTGCATACAATTATGTTAGTTATATTTATTTCGGTTAACGGTCTTATTTGCTCTTCTACTATCATAAATAGGCCTTATTAATTCCCCGTTTGAGTTTCTTATCAAAAAAATATTCTCACCGTTATACATTAGTTGCACATTTATTCTTACCCGTTAAAAACACCCTCCCAGATTTTTAAGGAGCACGTGGCATCCTCTTATTGGACCAACTGATCCGCCCCAACTTTTAATTAAAACCCGCCCGACCCAACCAATAAACTTAGACTCATTGGTACAATTTAGTCCATTTTCTCATCGAGCCTTTCATCTCCCTCAGAAAGAAAAGCCCTAGGGTTCATTCCCATCACTATTTTCAGCTCCAATGTAAAGTCTTTCTCTCCCATTTGCTTTCTTCTTAACTTCATACATTGGGTTGTGAAGGTTTTCCATCATAGCAAGTTTCCTCATGTCAGAAAGTAGTTATTCATCAAAGAGGCGGTGGTGGGGAAATTGCCAACCATTTCACTTCAACGACTCCACATAATCCCGGAAGGAGATTCTTTAAGTGCCCTAAACCTGATGTATGTATTATTTCTTTTATTCTAGTTCCATTTGATTTTTTCGATAATTTAATTTTTTCCCTTGTACTAGTGGTTCATAATTACAAGTTGTATGCTTTGTGTTGGTAGATAAGCTCGTGCGATTATTGGAAATCGCAAGATGATGTGTTACCAGATCAAGCGCTCATTACAATTAACAATATGAATTACAAATTGGATGACACTAATGTTAAACTCAACAATATGAAGTCGACGTTGGATGCGATTATTCTTGAAAGGGACAGATTAAAGGAAAGAGTGGATGGCTTGAAGGCTTTAAAGAATTCGGAAGCGAACAAAGCCCGTAAATTGGAAGAGAAAGTCCTAAAATAAAGGTCGTCATTATGATTTCATAGGAAATATTTATAGGATTTGTTGTTGCAATGCTAATGAAGTGAAGTTGATATATGAAGTGCAACTTTTCAAGTTTTTGTACTGGTACTTAAGCTGTAAACAATGAAGTGTTTTAGTTATGTTTTAACTTGGTATTGGTACCAAGTCCTAAATATGAAGTCTTAACTTGGTACCTTATTTCTGGGATATTAGGAAGTGTTTCCAGGTTCTTTAGTTCTGTTTTCAAATAGTGAACTTGTGTATTAACTTCTTTTGCACTTGGTAAATGTGAACTAGTTCTGCTTGGTAAATATGTACTTGGTAAATATAAACTTGGTGTTTCTAAGTTCTTTAGTCCAGAATTGTTAGCTGCTTATTGAAATGAGACACTGTCTATTTCATCCTTACTCATAAGAGTAGCAGCAAATCAGACTGCATATTGATACACTGGAAATGAGACAAACTGCATAACAGTAACTAAAATCTGCTTAACAAATCTGCATCTGCATAAAATCTGAAATGAGACGAATCTGCATATTGCTTAACAACAACACTAAAATCTGCATTTCGCTTAACAGTAAATAAACAAATATGCCTGCATATTGCTTACCAGCATAACTAAATTCTGCATATTGCTTACTGAAACTAAATAAATTTGCATTTTGCTTAACAATAACTAAACAAATCTGCCCAGCAGCACTAAACAAATACTAAAATCAACTGCATAATGCTTAACTTAGCAAATTCCAGTGAGATCCCATAAACAGTTTGCTGGACTGTTGGATGCAAAATTATGACCCCAAAAACTTACAGAACCTTGGCCATAATACAACCTCCAATTTACCATCAAATTAAACAAAAAATAGCATTTGATTATACTGTCAGAATGCAGTAACTACAAGCCCAAAAGATTTCAACTACCACACATCATTTGTTTCTCTTCCTTGGCACCAACTTCTCAATTCTTTGCATACTTTGCATTTCCAATTGTCTTTCAGTAATAGCAGCTTTTCCCTTCCATGTGAGGCTGCCTGGTGAGTAAGGAAGATTTGATGGAACACTTAAACCATTATGATCACCTTTGAATGCAATTACCCTTGATCTTGAAGGTTGTGATGGTTGTTGTCTCTGTTGAAGCCTTGTTTTTTCTTCTGACACAACCATAGGCCTTATAGCTGGTTCATTTTCTAGTTCTGGATGCTCAAAAGCAGCAGCACGGCTTGAAGTCTCACTATAGACACTTGGTGTAGGCATGAAAACAAAATCTGGGCCTTGACTTGCTTGACTACATTGGGGTGCAGTAAGGTTGATTTCTTCTTGTGGATGTTGCCCCACTTCTTCATCTTCATCAAGTATTTTTTGCCTTTTCTCCTTGTTGGGTGGCTATTAAACAAGTTAGAGATGTTAGATAAATCCATTAATGAGTGAATGAAATTACTAAATTAATTCTTACCTCGTCACATCCCCTAGCATTATGTTTTGTCTCTCCACAATTGATGCATTTCATAACTCTTTCCTTCTTAGAAACTCCTCACTCACCTTGCCTTTTGATTGCTTCATCTTTTTGCCTTGTTCTCTTGATTTTAGACTACCTTCTGCATGTCTGACAAAAAAGTAATTCCTTCACTCTCTTTGAGATCCAATGACCTTTGAAGCAATTCCAAGAACCAATTTCATGTTCTCTTAGTTTCCTTATCTACAATTGCCCAAGCTAGAGGATAGGTTTGGTTATTACAGTCCAAACCAACAGCAATTAACAATTGACCTTTGGCTTTCCCTTTAATAAAGGTCCCATCCAAGCCAATAAAAGGTCTCAAACCTTCATTAAAGCCCATCTTAAGAGCATGGAAGCAAATATACATTCTCAAGAATCTTCTAACACCTTGAGCAAGTGCATCCTTTGACAAGTTAATGATCACATTACTCCCTGGATTACTTTCTCTAAGTTCATTGGCATATGCCTCAATTTTATTGTAGCCATCTGTAAAACTGTCTTCTAGTTTCTCCAAAATCTCTCTTTTAGCTCTCTTACACTTTCCATAACTGACATTTGTATTAAACACATTTTTTATATATGCTCTCATCTCTTTACTCTTATACATAGGATTATCTTGCAGCTTTTTCTTGAAGTAATGTGCAATTGTATGATAATCAACCCTACTATTATCAAATGCTTCATCACAAGTTTGCTCTAATTTTAATGTATTTATCCTAACCCCTGGAAGGTTTCCATCCCCAGAAATGAGAACAACAAAAAGGCAACCAGGAATACATTTGTACCTTAATCTTTCTTTATCCGCTTTTTCTTGTTTTAAATCCTTTTTGTTTGTTAGGGCATAGAAGTTAATACATTTTCTTGCTTCATGTATGTCCTTGAAGCTCATACCCTTATACAATTCATTGTAATTTTACAGTCCAACATCAATTTCTCTATTTTTTTGACATGCAATTGTTTGTAATTCCCCATAATCATACCCTACCTCATCACCCTCACTGTCATTGTCACTCACACTAAAACTCACTACAATATGTACCAACTTCAGTTAGTGATGGATGTGAATCAGAATAATGGACAATATTAGGAAATTCACAGATAATTCACATTCATCTACTGCATAGAAGTTAAGACACTTAAACTCATCAGATATTAAAGACAATAAATGTCTTATCCTAGAATCACCCACTTCTTCATAATAGTTACCAGAAGGTCCATTTACAATTAGTTTTTGAACACCTAAATACATCAATTCCCCAGTGTACTCATTTACTAAATCAATAAAGGAAATAAGGTCAGAGTCATAACCTTCCCAAGAGTTAACAAGCTTCTTTGAATACCAATCCCCACCATGATGGAACATTATGTCCACCAAAGTCAACTTTAATATCCTGAAAAGTTAAGAAAACAAATAATTGTTATGATTGAATAATAATGTGCAATGGATATGGCAACAAAACTGAAATACAGGTTAAACAATAAAGAAAATCTATAAAAAAAAAAAATGAAGACTGGTAAACTGAAAGCTCTAAAAAATGAAGACTGTTAAACTGAAAATCTATAAAGAAAAGGTTAAACTGAAAGACTGTTAAACTGTTAAAAATGAAGACGGTTAAACTTTTAAACAATAAGGAAAATCTATAAAGAAAAGGTTAAATTGAAAGCTTAACAATAAATTAATGGACAACAAGGAAAGACAAACATGGGAAACCAGAAAAATAAAAAAATATGCAACAACAAGACCACATACAATAAGAAAGTGAAGTCCCACTAGCTTTAAAATATTTAGTTGGGGTCAATAATCATACACCGACAAAAAATACCTTAAACCCCAAATTTAAGACCCCACAATCTCAGTTCTGCCACCAATTTTTTCATTAAACAAACAAAAATGCTAAAACCACATGGACCACAAACTACACAAAAATCCAAAAACAAATCTATCTCGAATAAACCCTAACGAAAAACCCACTTAGACAACTCATGCAAACAAAATCCACTCATAAACAACACAGCCAATGGTCAACTTTAAAGATTTAAGCTCATACTCAAAACCATAACAAGATTAAAGAACGAAATCCCTAAAGGTGACTAATTCGCGAAAAATTTAAGCAAGAAAATACATATAACAACTTAAACAAACAGTTACTTGAAGAAAGAAATTACATTTAACTGCAGTTGTAGAAGAAAGCATGTGGAATGAATTGATTGTAATGGGGGTGCGATGAACCCTAGGTATTTTCTTTCTGAGGGAGATGAAAAGTTCGATGTGAAAATGGACTAAATTGTACCGATGGGTCTAAGTTTATTGGTTGGGTCGGGCGGGTTTTAATTAAAAGTTTGGGCGGGTAAGTTGGTCCAATAAGAGGATGCCATGTGCTCCTTAAAAATCTGGGAGGGTATTTTTAACGGGTAGGGATAAATGTGCAACTAATGTGTAACAGTGGGGATATTTTTGATAAGAAACTCAAACGGGGGATAAATAAGGCTTATTTATGATAGTAGAAGGAAAAATCAGACCCTTAACCGTATTTATTTTGTATGTAATTTGGTCAAATATGCCCCTTTAATATGCGAAAAGGGTCAATTTTACCCTTCGTTATACTATTCATCCATAAATACTCTGACGTCATAAAAATGGCTCAAATATACCCTTCCTCTGTTAGGCTTTCTAAGGTGGAAGCTCAATCCTACATGTCACTGACATTTTTAACTAGGTGGATACCACATGGCATGCCACTTCATCGCCAAAACCAAGTTACACCCTTTCCTACACTTCTTCCACCACTAGCACCTCCTCCCCTTCCGCCAGAACTTTAACAATCAATGTTACCATGACCACCACCATTTTTATTGGTGTTAAAAAACGCTGTCATTTCAATTCTATTTCGTAATTAGTAATGTAGAGATTGTTTCCCTTGTAATTCCATTTCAATTCTAACCCATTTTCAAACAGTTTTGAGTACCCTTTGCTGTATATTTTTCCTTTGTAGGGATATATTTAGAGGGTACATATTCTTCAAATTAGTGTTTACCCGTAAAAAGGTACAGTTGAATTTGTATGTGGTTTCTAAACAAGTGAATTAATTCGATCCTGAAATAATAAAATAATTGAAAAAGTACGCAATACTTAGCCTTGAAATGAAGACAAAATAGCAGAAACAGTAATTCCGGGAGCAGGCTTCCGAGAACCACATCAATGAAATCAAGGAGTAAGAAGATAAAATTGTATAAAGCTTTGAATCGATTATAGCATAAGGTTGCCAGAAATTCGTGTCATTTACAATGATAACAAGACTCACTATTTATAGTTGCACCTAGGGAACAAGGTCCTGGGATCATGCACTTCTTCAATGTCAATTATGAGGGCCATTGAAGAATGTGTAACGGTGAGCATAAATAACAAATTCTTGGTAACGGGCAGTGTACTAAATATTGTAGAATTTTCTCCATTAAAAGCTATCGGGCGGCATGTATTTTATTGCATCTTTATGAGTGTCATTCTTTCTGGTGACAAATGGAACAGTTGTCTTCAGTTTTAACTATCATCCGCCTTCGGCTCCACGTGTCACTCTCTTATGAAACCACTTATCGTGGCATATTTTTCCTTATACAAATAGTTTCCCTACTTTCCAGTGACATAACTTTGTGTCACCGGAAAGTTGGTAGAAATACTTTTTTGGCGGGAATTACTATGATCCCCTCTGAAAAGCTTCTGACGGTTGATTAGATGCACGTCTCTCAGCATTTAATGCCCCGAAGATGCGTCATCCTACGATTCATCATAACTTTCGTCGGTTATCGAGGTAAGCATGACCACGAATTTAGCCTCCTAAACCTTTATTTATACGCATCAACCTCTTGCATTCATACTCCATAGTTCTCCAAAACTCTCTTCATTCAACTTGTATTATGTTCTTTAACCTTTCATTAACTCTCTTCAAACGAGAAAAACTTTTTCTTTTTCCATAACATATAATGGCTTATACTTCAAAAAATACCATTTCCTTAAAGAAAAAAAAACAAAGTTGGGTACGTCGCTGCTCCAACAGTGAGCACCATCATCCCTGGAAGTCTTGTTACAACAAAAGACTTCAAAGAAAAATTTCCTTATGTTAGTCGTTGTACATGGGCCGTTAGTAGATATCGTTCTTCTATTCGTCCTTTCACCATTCCTGCTGTGAAGGAAGATTGTCGTTGCCAGGATTTAGACATCATTGCTTTTGACCTGGCGGAGTGGTAACCTTACCCCAAGAAGGGTTTTACATACTTCTATATGTATCTCTTTACTTTGGGGACATTTTCTTTGAGTGGCGAGCTTGACTCCGTCATTGAGGAGTTTTGCCTCTGCTATCAAGTGTGTTTGGCACAGGTGAGTCCCTCGTGTGGAGAAAGATTGCTTGTCTTCATCATCTATTTCAGGAAACGGGGAGGAGCTATCTTTAGCTCATGTGATTAACCTTTATTCTGCAAGATCTTCCGTGGGGAGTTGATCAACTTCAGCAAGCGACACCACCATGCTATCCAGCATGGATGATGATAATGATCGTGGGTGGATGGAATGGTCTGTCTCCATTGCCACCAGTGACATCATCCCGACCTCGGCACCTTCCTTCACAGAATTGTGGAACCGCACTCGTAAGTATAAAATTTACTTCTCCTCTTGTTAAAAATCATTTTCTCGTCATTATTAAATTTTCTTCCTTTACCCGCCTCAGCAACTCAATGGGTTCCCCCTAGGGTTGAGGGCTTGGACTACTGGGTTCAGAAAAATTTGGACGTTACTACGCACGAAACTCGCTCGTGGAAAGAGTTGTCCCTAAAATATGGGTGGAAGGCTAAAAATCATGGTAAGTTTAATTCATCATGTCCTTACCTTTTCTTATGAGAAAGTTATCTGATTCTTCTCTCCTGTTGAGTATAGGTCTACCTAGGGCTCAGTTGTCGTCCTCGAAGAGGTTGTTTTGGTTGATCTTGCTGATGCGGCAAGGATTTTACAGAAAGCTTTTTCACAGACAGGCGTCTCTGGGCCTGCGTCTGGTGCAATTGCTTTTTCTCGGAGTCCCCAGCCGGAGAACAAGAAACCAAGAAGAAGGTGTTCCTCTGTGGCCTGCGGAAAGAATAAGAGGGTGAAGAATGCTGCCCCTAAGTCATCTCCGGAAGTTGTGGTGACGAGCCCTCCGCCCGGGCCAGCCATAGATACTGTGATGATTGATGATGATGAAGAAGCTAGCGAAGAAGGATCTTCTCTACATAGAACACTACGACTTTCCTCAACTCAACAGATCGGTCTCCACCGGATGCAATTTGCTATCCCGACCGGTGGAACTTGCTAACTATATGAAGCCTTTGGCTTCAGAAAAAGATTGGAAAAGATACAAGCTCTCACGGGAGAGTGCTTGTTTGAACAATTCCATGCACAACTCCGCAGTGGTACATTCTTCACTTCTTTTGTTATTTCTTCTGTTTTTGCCTGAAAATATCCTGAGTTTGCCTTTCTTGTTTTGTAGGCCAATTTTCTTGATTTTGAGGGCCTCCAAAGGTTGATTCGAAAAAAAGAGGAACTTACCTCCGCACGGGATCAACTTTTGGCTGAGCGAGAGCAAATTGCTGCTCGCCTCTCAAAATTGGAAGCCAAAGCTGCTAAGGCCGTTGTATTGGAGACTTGTTTGCAGCAAAACGAGCAAGAAATGGTAGCCCGTAGCTAAGATATTGGCCTGCCGAGGGTTAAATTTGACGAAGCCAAGGCCAAATGAGTTAAAGTCCATAGTGTCGTTCTTGCTGCAACCAATCGCGAGGTTGCCTCTGCTGAAACATTGACCAACATAGAGGTAGCCTTGAATTCCAAAACTGAAAAGCTTGCTGATGCGGGGGTGAAACATGCTCAATTGGAGGAGAAGTATAGGAAGACTATTAAGAATAATAGGATTTTTAGCTCAACTATCCACGATCTCGATGTTAGCCTCAAGTCCATTAGATACGCCTGGGAAATTTCTGCCGAGGTTATCCAACTCAAAGAAGAACTTAAGCACCAAGCGGCTAGCCTCGTTGTCGAGAAGACTTATGTTATGTACAACATGAGGAGAAAAACCTTAGAAGAGGCTAAAGCGGGTATCATTGACTTTGATGTCGAAATCGCCAAGGCATGTAAGCTTGAGTCAGCTGCTAAAAGGGGTCTCCCAGCAGGTCTTGATGCTTCTGATTCTTTTGGTTTTGGTTCTGAAACTTCAGGAAGTGAAGAGGAACCGGAAGGTGAAGATGTTTAAGGCTAAACTGATGAGGGCCAAGATGCTGAGCCATCGGCTGATCTACCCATTTCCCCTGGGGGCGCGGACACTTCTCTTCCTCCGGGTTCCAGAGATGCAACAGTTTAGATTTTCATTTCTTTTTCCAATTTTTGTATACATGCCACTTCGGCACGTTTATTGTAAATAAAAAAAATCTTTTGCTCAAGTATTGCATGAGTCTTTTCTTTGTTTGATCATTTATGAAAGTTTTAATCTTTGCATTCTTTTGCTTAAGTGTTCTACACAAGTTTACTATTTGCGTCTTATTATGTAAGGCCTTGGCTGTATTTTTCCCCCGAAAGCTTATGGATTTCGGGCACAAGTTCTTCCGAAATCAACCTTTTATCATGAGGGTTTTTATAATAGAGGCCCCTCTTATGTTTACGGTGCTCTTGAAGAGGACATCTCATATCCATTACGACACTAGCATTTGAAGTACTTGTTTAACTTTCAAATGATAAAATCAATTCATCGATCAGACAAGAAACAAAATGGAAAATAAAAGGACTTTACTTTATTCCTTCATTTTTTCAAAAAATTCATAAGTATTCCTTATTCTAAAATAAAATTGTAATTTCTTGTGGCTAACTTGTACAACTTGTTTCTTACGGGGCTCGCCACGCAGTTCCCGGTTCTGATCATACAGCGATGTTCCCGATTTTTGTGTTTCGGTCAACGTGGCAGTCATTGTTGTCGTATCCTCATATCAATCCCCCTCATTGTTCAAATGCGAAGAATGCGAATTAGAACACTGGAAGTCTTACACCTTCGAGGACTCCACTAATGAATTGCTAGACAAACTTCAGCTTGGTAACAAACTTCGCTTCCCCTTAGGTATTTATGATATCGATCAAAAGACTATCTAACAATCCTCTAGTGGTTTGCACTTGTGAACGGTCGGGTAACCTTTGTTTGATAGCAAACTCACTTTCCCGGTGGGAATTTTTCTATCGAGCCAAAGATTATCTAACCGCCCTGGAGTGGTTCTTCGCCTGTGTGCCTTGCTATTAAAGGTCTTATTGCTGCTGTTGAAACTTTCTTCTTAGTATGCTTTATGTTGCTAGCTCGTTAAAAACCTTGCCGGAAAAACTCAATTGTGAATAAAACTGGACGAAGGGAAAAAGAGTGCAACACAAACTTTCAGTACAGGCGATGTTTGTCAGCAATAATATCTCTTGAGGTGTGCCACATTCCAGTTTCTTGGAAACTTTTCTCCATCCTGATTCTCTAACTCGTATGAACCTTTCCCAGTGATAGCTGAAACTTGGTAGGGGCCTTACCAGGTTGGACCTAACTTCCCTGCGTTGAGTTCCTAGGTGTTTGGAGTTACTTTCCTTAGAACCAAGTCTCTCACTTTAAATACGAAGGTTGACTCTTCGATTATAATATCTTTACATTCTCTGCTTTTGGGCAGCCATTCTTATACGTGCCAAGTTCCTGCGCTCATCGAGTAGCTCTAAGTTGACAAACATCGCTTTGTTGTTCGTCTCTTTGGTTGCCTAGAAATATCTCAAGGTAGGATCTCCTACTTCCACAGGGATTAAGGCTTCATCTCCGTACACAAGGGAAAAAGGAGTTTCTCCTGTGCTCGATTTGACTGTTGTTCAGTACCCATAGCACTCCAGGTGGTTCCTCGGTCCATTTACCTTTAGCCGCTTCCAACCTCTTCTTGAGATTTTGTATAATCACTTTGTTCATTGATCCTGCTTGACTATTTGCACTCGGATGATAGGGTTAAGATGTGATTCTCTTGATTTTCAAATCTTCAAGGAACTTTGTGATCTTTGCGCTTATAAATGGTGTCCTGTTATCGCATACTATCTATTTTGGTATTTCAAATCTGCAAATTATGTTCTCCCACAAGAAATCCAACACTTCACGTTCGACGATCTTCTGATAAGGACCTGTTTTAACCCACTTAGAAAAATAGTCAGTTAAAATTAAAAGAAATCTTATCTTACCAGGGGCCGGGGACAGTGGTCCGACGATATCCATTCCCCACTTCATAAACGACTACGGAGATAGAACTGAATGTAATGGTTCTGCTTGTTGATGTACCAGTGGTGCGTAGCGTTGACACTTATCATATTTTTGCACAAAAGCTTTGGCGTCTTATTCCATTCGGGGCCTATAATATCCTTCCCTTACCTGTTTTAGCACTAAGGAATCTGCGCCCGAATGATTTTCACATATCCTTTCATGGACTTCTTGCATAACATAATTAGCTTCGGACGCTCCCAAGCATCGAGCCACCGGGCCTTGGAAAGTTTTCATGTATAGTTGGCCTCCTTCGGAGATATATTGTGTTGCTTTGGTGCACAACGCCCCGGACGCCTTAGAGTCTTTGGGAAACTTCCCATGCTCGAGATAATTGATGATCTCATTGCTCCAGTTCCAGACCAAATTAGTCGTATTTACCTCATAGTAGCTATCAGCGTCCAGGACCGAGTGCATGAGTTGTACTACCGTTCCAGAATCCGATCCCTTCATTTTTTTTGATGAACCGAGGTTAGAAAATGCATCTTCATCTGCATTTTCTTCCCTCGATATGTGAGTAACTTATCACTCCCAAAACTGAGCTAACAGAGCTTGGACCTTCACTGTGTATTGTTGCATGCACTCCACTTTGGTTTTAAAGATCCCATAGACCTTATTTACCACCAATTACGAGTCGCATTTGACTTCTATGACCATGGAATCTAGTCCTAGGACCAGTTCAAGTCCTGCAATCAAAGCTTCATACTTTGCTTCATTGTTAGTTAAAGGGATCGTTCATATGACATGCCTTAGGGTTTCCCTCGAGGCGTGGTTAATACTATGCCAAGCATGGACCCCTTTACGTTGGAAGATCCGTCCGTAAATAAGGTCCAAACCCTCGATGTCGGTTCTGACACCATCACCGCTTCTTTGGTCTCCAGAGGCAGCAATCCTCGACTGAAATTGGCCACAAATTCGGCCAAAACTTGTGACTTAATCACAGTCCTCGATTTTATACTCTATGTCGAATTCACTCATTTCTACGGTCCATTTGGCCAATCTACCCAACATTTAGGGTTTGTGGAGGATGTTCCACAGGGGAAAGGTGGTCACCACAGCTATCGGGTGACATTGGAAGTAAGGCCTTAGCTTCCGAGCGGCAACTACGAGAGCTAAGGCCAACTTCTTCAAATGTGGGTAGTGAGTTTCTTCTCCTGTTAAAATTCACTAACGTAATAAATGGGAGATTGCATTCCTTCATCCTCTCGGACTAAAACGGCACTTACCACTACCTTCGGGACTGCGAGGTAAACTAATTGTGTTCACCTTCCTTCGATTTTGATAGTAACGAAGGGCTTGACAAGTACCTTTTCAAATCTCTCAAATCCTGCCGGCACTCTGGGGTCCATTCGAAGTTGTTTTTCTTTTTGATCAACGCAAAGTAACGGTGTCATTTCTCTAATGATCGGGAATAAACCTGCTCAAAGAGGATAATCTCCCTGTGAGCCTTTGAACTTATTTTACGCTTGATAACTGGTCTGGGATGTCTTTGATGACTTTGATCTTATCAAGGTTTACCTCAATCCCCCTTTGTGATACCAGAAATCCTAAGAACTTGCCGGAGCTGACCCCGAATGCGCACTTCTCAGGGTTAAGCTTCATGTTATGCTTCCTTAGGATGTCAAAAGTTTCTTGCAAATGCTTAACATGATCACCTGCTTTCAAACACATAACAAACATATTGTCCATATAAACTTCCATGGTTTTCCCTATTTGTTTTTCAAACATCTTTTTTACGAGCCGTTGATAAGTGGCTCCGGCGTTCTTTAGCCCGAAGGGCATCACATTATAGCAATATGTGCCAAAATTCGTTATGAATGAAGTCTTTTCCTAATCCTCCGGGTTTATATTAATTTGGTTGTACCCGGAATAAGCATCGAGGAAACTCATTAACTCGTGCCTGATTGTCGCATCAATCATTTGATCGATGTTTGGCAGTGGGAATGATTCTTTTGGGTACGCCTTATTCAAGTGCTTATAATCTACACACCTGCGAAAATTATTGTTCTTCTTAGGAACTACTACTATATTAGCTAGCCAGTTTGGATACTTTGCCTCCCGGATCGAACCGATATCAAGTAGGCGAGTTACCTCTTCTTTGACGAATTTAGTCCTGGCCTCCGCAATAGGGCATTTCTTTTGTCTTACTGGAGGGATGTTAGGATCCAAGCTCAGCTTGTGTACGGTCACTTCCATTGGGATACCTGTCATATCCGTGTGAGACCACACAAAACAATCGGTATTATATTTAAGAAATTCAATGAAGCCAGACCTGAGCTCGGGGTGAAGTCCTGTTCCCAAGTGGAATTTCCTCTCCAAGAACTTTTCAAACAATGCAACTTGCTCGAGATCTTTCGTTGTGGTTTTTGTCGCATTCGTTTCTTATGGTACCTGGAAATATCTCAGCACCTGATAAGATTCTGACGCTTCTTCCCATGGCTAACTTCACTCGATTCTGGAGCAGGCGCCAGTTCCTGTAATTGCTATGCCGCATGTTCCTTCCCTTTACTACTGGATACCAAATCGCATTCATCTCTCTTGTTTCCGGTTGGTCGCCTCTTATTTTCTTGATTCCTACGGGTGTTGGGAATGTTAGAAACTGATGGTACGTTGATGGTACGACTCTAATCTCGTACAACAACGGTCTTCCCAGGATAATGTTATAACCCCTATCACTGCCCACCACTTCAAATAGAGTCATCTTCATTACTCCTTCGGCGTTTGTGGGCAGCAGGATCTCTCCTCAGGTTGTCACGCTTGAGGTTGAATCCGGCGAGGAGTTTTGTGGCCGGAATGATGCTTCCAGTGATTTTGGCTTGTAACAATACCTTCCATTGTATGATATTGGCTGAACTTCCTGGATCTACCAGAACATGTTTGATTTTGAAATCTAGTACATTTAATGAAATGACAAGTGCGTCGTTTTTGCAGTAGCAATAGTTCGTATGTGTCCTCCCCCGTGAAAGTGATGTTGTCTTCAGCGACTTCCCGGAGTCTCTTGTTGTGGGTTATTGTTACCTTCGTCTTTCTTGCTACCGAGAAGGTGACCCTGTTGATCTCGTTCCCCCCAAGATCATGTTGATCATCTGGCGCGAGGGAATTTCTCCTGCTTTCGAGGGCTCCACGTTATCACCGTTGTGACCGTAGTTGTTATTGGACCGGTCACTTATGAACACTCTGAGATGACTATTTTTCAGTAGTGTTGCCACCTCTTCACGCATATGTCGGCAGTCCCCAGTACGGTGGCCATTCATCCCCTAGTATTCGCACCACAAATTAGGATCCCTCTGGTTGGGATCAGACCTCATCGACTTCAGGAACCGTGCTTCTTTAATGTTCCTCATAGCCGATACCAAATCCACTACACTGACGTGTTGTATTCAGATAGACTAGGGTAGAAATGATCACGTGTACCTGACGCTTCTTTGTCCTACAATGATATGTTGTTCCGACCGCGATCAATTCTTCTATAGGTAACGAACCTGTTTGCCGACCGGAAACCCCTGCCGCGTCATTCGGCCCGTTCGTAGGTCAAAAACCGACCCCTCGAAGACCGTCAATCTATGTCAAAATCATATTTTGATTTTTCTTTATTCTTGTCCCTTCCTTGTGTTGACGACGGGAAGCCAATCTGATCATTTTCAATTCTTATCTAGACTCGTACCGGCTTTGGACATCCGCCCTAGTCGTTGCTTGGAAATCAAGCAAGCTTTCCTTCGATTTTTGGGAAGCGTCTGAACTTCTCGGATTCATACCCTTGGTGAATGCTTCAGCCGCTCATTTATCCGGAATAGCCGGGAGCAATATCCTCTCCTTTTGGAACCGGGTGATGAATTCCCGCAGCAATTCGGAATCTCCTTGTGCAATTATGAATATGTCGGACTTTTAGGCTTGCACCTTCCTGGCCCCGCCATGGGCCTTAATAAAAGAGTCTGCGAGCAACTCAAAGGAATCTATAGAATTCTCGGGTAACAACGAATACCACGTCAAGGCTCCCCTTGTGAGAGTCTCCCGAATTTCTTTAGCAAAACAGATTCAGTTTCGTGGGGAGCTATATTGTTCCCCTTCACCGTCGTTGTATAGGTAGTAATATACTCCTGGGGTCCATCATACTTCGGCATGTAGGGCATTTTAAACCGCTTCGGGATCAATTCTGGTGTCGCGCTTGGTTTTTACTGCAATTGAGTATACCTCTTTGAGTCTGGCTCTTTAAGCACTGGTGGTGCGCTTGTGATTTGGTCCATGCAGACGTTCACTTCCCTCATAAACCATAAAAGTTCGTTCTTGAAGGGATCGTTCTCATTGTTGGGGCCGAATCCGCTCCCCCCAGCCCCATCGGAGCCAACCTCTCCCCTCGGAGTGTTGTTGTCTACCCTGTGCATTGTTTGATTCGCGGGAGCACCAGGAGGATTTGGACCTCATCCATTCGAGTTATTGGAAGCCCCGACAACGCATGATTCAACATATGAGATGGCCTAGAATGACCGTTTGTTGCTCTTGCAGGACCCTTACCGCTTCAACGACATTCTCCTCTTCAGCATCATCGGGGGTCGTTTCCCGAACATGTCGTGGGTACCACTCGTCGTGGACCGGCGTAGCATCGTTCCCCTGATTGCCGGTGTCACTGAATGAATCCACGTGATGAGGCTGGTCTCCTTGGACCTCGAGATTATATGTGTTTTTAAAACCATTATCTGCCATTTTTTGTGACTTTTTTTGCTAAGACAAAAAATCAAAACACGTTAGTAAAAGAGGCAAGGGTCAACTTAATTACACGACTGTTTAGTCTCCACGGTGGGCGCCAAACTATTTACTCATAAAACGGTATAATTGAATTTATACGTGGTTTCTAGACAAGTGAATTATCACGACCCAAAATCCATTATAGGTCGTGATGGCACCCAACGCCGCCGTCAGGCAAGCCAACAGTGATTTACCAATTTAATTATTTATTTTAGTATTTCTGAAGTTGTAAATTTTCCTTAATTGAACAATATAAAATATAATTTACAAAGTAAATGAAAATATTTGCACGAACCACAACAATGAATAACCCGAAGGAAACTCCCAGAACCGGGCGTCACAAGTGCATGTGCAAATTTCTAAAGAGTACAATAATAATACAACATCCGTCTAGAATGTAAATAAGACTGGATAAAATAAATAGTACGATGGAGACTCGATGGATTCCGATGCGTGACCTGGGTTCCAGCTCACATAAAGTCTCCTCAACAAATGCGCCTGCGTGCCCAAAATGATCACCAAATAAACCTGCCAGATCCTGCACATTTAGTGCAGAAGTGCAACATGAGTACGTAAATCAACCCAGTAAGTATCTAGCCTTATCCCAGAGAAGTAGTGACGAGTGGTCGAGATCGACACTTACTAGAGGAACAAAATAAATAACATGAAAGTTCATAACAGATATAAGTGCACAACAATAGTGGAGTAAATCTGAAACTTCATAATTTTCCAATTACTTCTTTTAAAGCACAAATTTCTATATCTCACATTCCATATTAACAACTCATAAATGTTAAGTGCCAATATCCAGTAAACAAGGAATACCATATAAGAGTCGGGCGTCAGTGGAAAGTTTAGCTCGTGAGTATTCGGACTACTAGCGATATAGCGCACGATTCTGCCGAGGTCGTTCGGCCTGATCCAGAATAATGTGTACACTGCCGAGGGTCGAGCGACACGAACCAGAGATGCATCTATATACTGGTGAGGCGTTTGACCCGCTCCACAAAAAAGGGAAGGAAGTTACCGAATTATGAGGCACATGTTTACATACAACAAATGGGCATAAAATGAATATCAACTTTACCATTTCTGATATAACTCGTCCACAACTCAAAGTGTTAAGGCTTGTCCTAGTGTACATATATCTATTTCTAAATCAGTTTCATTTATAACTTCAATTAATTAGGCCAGCATAATGAGTTCAAATAATTCAAATATTACTTGATAAGGTCCTAGTCTACCCGGACATAAACATGCTTTAGCTATGTACGGACTCTCGTCACTTAGTGCGTATGTAGCACCCACAACTAGTTGCACATAACAATACATATTACCTAAGGGGTAGTTTCCCCCTAACAAGGTTAGATAGGAGACTTAACTCGCTCCGAAGTTCCATAACCGACTCTAACGCTACTCTAACGCCTCAAACCGAAGCCCATCGATCCAAAGCTATTCAAACAATGTGCAACCCAATCAAAATATGTTCTAATACCCATGATTAATCAATTTAAACAATTTCCAATTTCGCTCGAAAAGTCGATAAAAATCAAGCCTCGGGCTCACATGCTCCGATTCTAAAAATTTTCGAAGATAAACTTTACCCATAACACCACGAACTCAAATATATAATTTATTCCAAATTCCATGTCCAATTTCGTGGTTAAAATCCAAAAATACTAATTTCTAGGTTTTCTACCAAAATCCTAAAATTCTACTAATTTTCATGTTTAATTCCTCATATACACCATGTATTTAACTCACAATGTGCGGGAATCGCTTACCTTGACATAGATTATGAAAATCTCCTCTTGTAGAGCTCCAAAAACCGCCCAAGCCGTGTGGAAAATGGGTGAAATGAACCAAAACCCTGATTTAAAACAAGTCTGCCAGCCACTTTCTTCTTCGCGTTTGCGTCACCTAGAGCGCATTCGCGATGCCTCCAAGTCTTTATGCTTTGCATTCACGGTCACACATACACGTTCGCGAAGGCTTAACACTTCCAGGCCCCCAACTCCCTCTTCCTTCTTCCCGTTCGCGACCTCCATGTCGCGTTCGTGTAGGCTGCTCTAGGTCCTCTTCCGTGTTCGTGACCCCTTTGTCGTGTTCGCGATGAACAAAAATCCAAAGCCCAAAAACCCTTCTTCGCGGATGCGTGAGACCCTTCGTGTTCGCGAAGAACAACACCAAACACCAACACCAGCAGTTGCAAGACAAGCAAAAAATGGTCCGAAACAACTCCGAATCACACCGGAGGCCCCCAGGACCCTGTCCAATCACATCAACCAGTCCCAATACATAACACGAGCCTGCTTGAGGCCTCAAAACACACCAAACAACATCAAAACTACGAATCGACGAGCGAAATATTTCTTTAAACTTTCAAACTTCGATGAACGCGTCCGAATTATATCAAAACATTCTGGAATGACGCGAAACTTTGCGTGCAAGTCACAAATCACGATACGAACCTATTCCAAGGCTCGGAACCCGAAATGGACATCGATAAAATCAAAGTCCACCTCCAACCAAACTTAAGAAATTCTTAAACCTTCAAAATGCCAACTTTTCACAATAAGCGCCGAAATTCTCCCGGACAACCCGATACTCAACCCGAACATACGCCCAAGTCGAAAATCATCATACGAACCTGTTGGAACCTTCAAATCTCGATTCCAAGGTCGTTTACTCAAAAGTCAAACCTAAGTCAACTCTTCCAGCTTAAAGCTTCCGAAATTAGAATTTTTCTGCCGAATCAACTTTGAACTTCCCCAAATTCAATTCTGATCACACGTACAAGTCATAATACTTGAAGTGAAACTACTCAAGGAATCAAACAACTGAATGACGTGCTAGAGCTCAAAATGACCGGTTGGGTCGTTACATGAATTAATTCAATCATGAAGTAATAAAATAATTGAAGAAATAAGTAATACTTAGCCTTGAAATGAAGACAAAATAACAACAACAGTAATTCCGGGATGCGGGCTTCCGGGCACCACAGCTAGGGGCGCTCATGGTTCGGTTTGGATCGATTTTTCCTTAAAAAGAAACCAAACCAAGTAAGTCGGTTCTTCAAATATTGGAACCAAACCAAATCAATTAAGTCGGGTTTCCATCAATTCGATTTTTGTCAGTTTTTCGGTTTTTTGATCGTTTTTACTTAATATAAGAGATACACTACCAAACACATATTCTGGAGACTTTATTTTCAACGTAACACTATCAAACCAATTGCTCTTTGAGAAATCTATCATTTACCAAGATATATTGATGATAATTAAATTAAATAGTGATGAATAATTTAAGTACTCAATTAATACCGATTATTTTTAACATGCAATAAATTCTTGTACTTAGCAAATTAGACTATTAAAATAGCAAAGAACTAGACTAAAAATACAAACGACTAATATGTACCATAAAATATTATAAACATATATATCTATATATAGTCGGTTTGATTCGATTTTTCGGTTATTTTTTTTTATTAAAATCAAAACCAAACCAAATTTGATCGGTTTTAAAATTCAAAACCAAAACTAAGTGAATATTAGGTGCCATCACGATCTGGTAATTAAAAAATTACCGGATCGTGACAACAATTGTAGTATACATTATCCCGAGATTTCTTACATTTGAATAAAGAACTGAACCACAAGTGGGATAAAATAATCCTAACATTTTATGATAACTGTTATCCCTTATCCTTATAACCAACTATCCCTCAAGTCTTCTTTATTATTTTAAGGGACCGTTTGATATGATGTATAAGAATAGTGCAGAATAAGATGTATTAGTACTGTATAGATTAGTAATGTATGAATTAGTAATGTAAACATTAGTTATGCAGATATTATTTCTTATCTACTGTTTGGTGTGGTATATTAAAATTATATTACATTGCATAATTTTTAAGAAAAATAATTGTTTACAAAAATGCTCTTCATATTCTCTAGCTTTAAGGGACTTTAAGGACAATTTTGTCTTTAACCATGCCAATGTATGCATTAATAGCCTTAGTATTACTAGTGCCATGATTTCTATGCATTACTTATGCATAGGATAATGCCAAGTATGATGTATAAGTATTAGTCATACACAAATTAAAAAAATATACCAAATAAGATATTAGTAATACATAGAGCTAATGCTTGTATTAGTTTTTCTAATACCTTCTACCAAACGACCCCTAAGTCTTTACAAGTTCTCTTTACAACTTCCTTACGGCTTTCGAATTTCTTTGTTTGCGATGCTAGTCTGCAGCAAATCCTACACAACGCGGTTACTCTTCCTCTGATCCACTATTTTCACTCGCAATATATCTACACTTAGATTTCTTGCGTCTTTAGTGCTTTTGTGAGACAAACAAACCAAAGGTATTAATTTTCCTAAATTTAGTGAGTAAAAATTTCTCATCATCGAAGCATTACAAAGGTCATGATAAAGCCAGTTGACAGACATTTTATCAAGATAGAAATAAGATTATTAGGATACTGCAAAACCGAAGACCAATTTACTAATCCAAACCAATTTACTACAACAACTTCTTGATATGTATGCATCTATAAAAGTAAGAAGGCTACAATTTCTTAAAGATAAGGGAGAAACTTCTTGACGTGACATATTTGCAACCATAGCCTTTGTTGCTCATATTCAAATGTAATCTACATATCGTTGAAATGTAGAAAAATAAGAAAACTGTCATGTTGAATATTTCATATGACAATCCTATTTAAGTTGTTCGAATGATATAGTCCTCTTACCTTGAGCAATTAAATTGGAGCTTATATTTTATTCATACCATTTTAGAAGGTTTATACTATTAGGTGAAAATCAAGCAGGAGGATCCCATCCTCAAGATAGATTCACAATAATATCTGTTAAATTCTGATTGTGAAAATTAATTTGTCTCTTAAGAAAAAAAAATCTCCCATTACATAATTTTTATGTATTTGATATATTTAGAGGGCGAATAGTGAAATAGCAGTACTCCAATGCTTCAAACACTCAATCCAAACATTTAGTAATAACTAAAGCTAATTATGAGCAAATTAAAAGACTATCATTACAATCCCATCATTATGTTGAATTAAAAGAAACACTAAATTAAGTTTCTCAAGTTTATAACTCATGTTGAAGTATTATGACTGTCCACGTAATTTTGTCTTTGAGTAGTGATGGGTTATATGTTTGCTCCTTTTTTACTTTAAGAAGTTACATATAAATTCTTTTGGGAATTTGTTTGTTGCTTTCTAAGTATTAATGTTTGTTGTTGATTTATTTAATTAAAAATTCAATTGCGTGGAGCTTCTCCCTTTTTAAGGCTTCCCCAGGATTTACGGTATTTCTGGTTGATGACACAACACACATGGTAAAGTCAATTAATGAATTCGTTAGGTTGTGTTTTTTCTTGTATAGTTGTATCGGTTTTAGAAGACACACAAAGTTAAAAATTTTGGTGCAATCAAAATTGAAGATGAAGAGATAAATATGGAGATAACAATCAAGAACAAAAATATATATTGAAGAAGACAATGACGACCCAATATGATTATCATTAGGAACGATGAAAAGAAAAACACCAGTGGCGGAGCCAAGATTTTCATTAAGCATAATCAAAATATAAAGAAATAAACTCATCAAGAAGTACAGATGTGTCATTATATAGCATATATACATATATTTTTTTTTAAAATTACCGAGCTAAACAATGTAATTTTTTGACGAAGGGGTATCGGTTGACACTCCTTAGGTGCATGTGGCTCCGCCACAGGAACACAATAAGAATATTATATTAAGGAAGTATTAGGTAATATACACTTCATTTTATGATGTCATAAAATTAAAACAAGTTATTTACTAAAATTTGGTACATAAAGCATCCAAATTTTATTTTACAAATTGGTGTTGAACAAGGATGAGGATTTTATGTTTTCTGATCAAAACTAACATAAAATTTAAGAAGATCGAGGTGCAAGATATTTTTTTTTTAAATTTATTCCCTCTCCTTTGATTCCCCTTTTATCCCCTATGTTGGAGTTGTTACTCCTTTGGTAACTCGAATCCATGACCTTAGGATTGTAGGTGAGGGGTGTTGACCATCTGAGCAGCCCCCTCTTATCGATGTGTAAAATGTATAACATAATTGCAAAAAAGCTACACGAAGTTGGAAAAGTTGGTGCAATGGAAATTGCAGATGAAGAGATAATGTAAGGATCCAAAAGATCAAACATATTGGAGAAGACAACATCGACCCAATATAATTATAATTGGGACGGTGTAAAAGGAACGTAAAACAAGAATATCATATATTTATATAAGGAAGTATTAGGTGAGATACACTTAATTACATAATTGTCATAAAATTACAACAAATAATAAAAGTCAAATATATCTAATTAAATTTTGATTGTTCATCATACGGTTTACAATAGTTTTAACTTCGACTTTACTGAACTCTTTATTCTAAATTATTTTACAAAATAATGTATTACATAATTTGGTATACACGTGCAACGCCCTTATCCTTATAACAAACTATCCCTCAAGTCTTCCTTATTACTTTAAGCCTTTACAAGTTCTCAATACAATTTCCTTACCGCTTCCGAATTTCTTTGTTTGCGATGCTAGTCTGCATCAAATCCTACACAACGCGGTTACCCTTCCTCTGATCCACTATATTTTCACTCGCAATATCTACACTTAGATTTCTTGTGTCTAAGTTCTTTTGTGAGACAAACAAACCAAAGGTATTAATTTTCCTAAATTTAGTGAGTAAAAATTTCCCATCATCGAAACATTACAAAGGTCATGATAAAGCCAGTGGACAGACATTTTATCAAGAGAGAAATAAGATTATTAGGGTACTGCAAAACCGAAAACCAATTTACTGATCAAAACACGATATATAGAGAAGAGAAACTAAACTGAAACAACAGCTTTTTCACTGTATATTGGCTAATAAAATTAAGAAAAGGGCAACTTGAACAGCATAAATCCTAGCACTTGTCTTCAGCTGCATTTTTGGTGTGCGGATTCTCCATCTGTATGGCTGACTTAGCCTTCCTTGGCTTGTACCAAGTTGCACAAATTAGGTAAATCACAAAGTTTATAACTCCCAACACAGCAAGAAGCCAGTAGAACAAGTCTAGCCTTCCATTGTTTATGTTGTCTGCAAGCCAGCCTTCATCAGTACCATTGCCTCCGGTCACCTTCTTGATAACCGATACTAAGAAGCTGCTAATGAAGAAACCAAGCGAAAGGGTTGTCAAGAAAAGGCCAGTGCTCATTGTCTTCATCCCTTTCGGCGATTGTGTTATGAAGAAATCGAGTTGGCCAGTGTATATGAAGGCTTCCCCTGCTCCTACCAAGAAGAATTGTGGGATCAAGAAGAATACACTAATTGGCAAATTAGTTGAAGAGTTGTGTCGCCCCATGGATTTTGCAACTGTCAATCTTTTCTTCTCCGCTAAGGCAGCTGTTGCCATTCCTATTATGGAAAATACAAGCCCAATGGAAATTCTTTGTAGGCTGCTAAAACCTGCAAAATTAACCATGCATGTTTAGGGTTGATGAAGTACCTTTAGCTTAATTCTACACTCCCTCTGTCCCAATTTATATGATGCAGTTAGTTAGTGATTGCAAAATGATTAAAAGAAAACAGTTAACGATCATTATCTCCATTAGAAAATGAGTTGGATAATGAATTTTTTTAAAACGGGTCAGCTATGGATAAGAACCATATTATCCATTTAGTAATAGGTAACCAATGGATAACCGATGAATTTAACTTTTACATTTGTAAAGCCTCAAATTGAGGGTTCCTCAAGTTTGGAAGACTAAGAATTGTCCCCAAAGTGATCATATTCAAGAAGTCGTGGATAATATGCCGGTTAATTCATTTTTTATCAGTATTAAATATGGGTCGGGACGGATAATTATTCCATTTTTTTCATTTCACGTTTTCGACTCGAACGATATCCGACCTGACCCTCCCGTTTGCCACTCTTAGATGCAGTTCAGATTTCGAGAGTCAAACTTCTTAATTTTGACGCGAATTCAAACATAGAATCTTTAAATTTTGTGAAATAATATTCATATTTGGAAAGTACATGATTAGTCAATTCAAAATATTTAAAAGGTATGAAAGTTATACCTGGTTTTCCTTTCCATTTCTTCCAAAGTGGCATAATAATTCGGTCATAAACAGCCAAGGTGATCAAGATGGCGGCGACAAAGAAGACGGTGAGAGACCCTGCTGGAATTTGGAAATTGCCAATTGATCTTTCCATGGTGGAAGCTTGTTCAACAGAAAATGTAATCATCTGTGCGTAGGTGGTCCAGAAAATTATAGTGGTGGCCCAAATTGGGAGCAGCCTTGCCATCATTTTCACTTCCTCAACTCTTGTCACTGTGCTAAGCTTCCATGGATTAGGATCAGAGCATGATCCATATTGGTCCTCAAAATCTCCCTCAGCTACGATAGCAGCCTTGTCCAGTACTCTACAACCAAATTAGTAAACATTGTTAGATAAACAGTCCAATATTTGAATTTGTTAGGTGTGTGAACGTAGTCCCATATTAGTAGCCGAGAACATAATATGGATCTTATAATGGTGTGAGAACTTTTGGGAAGACAATATCACATCACGTTAAGAGTATCTTCGAGTCAGTTTAGCGGATTATAATTTTGATATAAAAAGAAAAGTAACCTGAATTCTTGTGTGTGTTGGATTCTTGTAGCCTCTGAATTAGTAGTCTCATAGAGCATGCCAACATCATATGGAAGATCCATTTTCCTTTTCCTTATAGCAGCAAAAATGACTTGAAAAATGTGGACAATAGGACTTCCCGAGCTTTTCTTGTATCGGTACCTTCTAGTACCTAGGAGGAAGATTAAGATGGCAATGAGCATGGATACAGCGCAAACACCATAAGCCCAGCTCCGTCCGACTTCATCTTGGATGTAAACAAGCACGGTTACTGCTGTCAAAGTCCCTATGCTGATGAAGAAGAAGAATCTGTTGAAGAAATACGCCATTTGCGCCTTTTCCTTGTCGTCATTCTCATCAAATTGGTCTGTTCCAAACCCTGAGACACTTGATTTTAAGCCACCAGTACCTAATGCTATGAGATACAAGGCCATGTATAGGATTCCCATTTGAGAACCTTTTGCTGGTTGACAACTGACATCATGACGATGGCAAGGAGGTGGCCGCAGCTGCGGTAGGCTAACGGCCAGCGTTAACATCCCAGTTCCCTGAGTAGAATTTTTATATTTATATTAATATAAAGTTGAAAAAATATTGACGGCCTCATGATTAGTTTAGTTACCAGTGTCTGTATAAGAGCAAAGATTGCAATGGTTTTGTATCTGCCAAGGAAAGAGTCAGCAAGAAAGCCGCCGAGGAGGCATAGGAGGAATGATGTGCCCATAAAATCTGTTACAATATTAGCTGAAGTTGAACTAGGCAAATGCATAGTTCCCCCTAAGTATGTCACCAGATTTACTGCTATTCCCATTGTCGACAACCTTTCAACAATTTCAATCCCTGTAAAAATTTCATACTGTTAAATTTACCAAGGAATATCAATCACTTCTTCATTTAACATCACTTGTCATTGCCTTTATTAATGTTTAGTTACAGAAGCCACATGTGCATGTCCTGCATGTTTTCGATTTCAGCTTATAACTCTTAATTTCCATTACTTACCATAATAAGCATAACCATCTGAAAATGAATTCAAAATATGCATGCCAAATTTCTCAATCACTATCTTATAAAGCATGAGGAAACATTGAGTCGAGTTAAAAAATTCAAAAAAATTATCTAAAAATTAAATACTCTCTTAGTTTGACTCGACACGAAATTTAAGAAAAAAATAAATAAATATTTTTAAAATTACAAGAAGAATTAACCCAAATAGTCACCCAACTAACTTCTTAAACTAAAAATAGCCGGTGAATGTATAATATATGTAAAATTCATGTACAATACGGGTATAACTGTGTATAATTAATGTATAATCTATGTATACCGGCTAGAAGGAGTAAACAAAAAATCTGACCGGCCGATCTTAAAAAACTTAAAGAGTAAAAGTTTTTGTATGACTTCCAAGTTGTACGGCTATAATTAAGGGTAAAATAAAACTTTTAATGTCAAACAGTTTACAAATATAAAAATGTGCAATATTTCTTGGAACATGGAGGATACTAAGTACTTGACCTACCACTGCCAAAGGAATAATAATATAGAAATAATACAAACCTAAGATAAGAGCAGCAGGTATCCAACCACCAGTGTTAGACTTATCAGCTGGGGATCCCTTGTAGTCCACAGCATCTGAGACAGTCCAACTCATCTGAAACAAAGTAATTGGTGAGATGAAGAGAATATTAAGAAAGGAAATATATGTAATAATGGTATTAACTAATTCTACTAACCATTGACTAATTAAGTCAAAAAGAAATATATATAATTTTTTTGAAACTCTTTCTCTTGTATGTAGTCTCACACTCTTGATTTTCCGCTTACAGATTCCCTCTCCTTTTATAGCAAAGGTGTTTGGAAAAAGTGTCCCTCCACTACTAGCTTGAGATGGACAGATCACTTCTTGATTGAATTTAGGCCTATATATATCTCATTAATAATTTTAACAATGGAAGGTTCTAGCAGCTTTTGTCGTTTCCTTTTGGACAACATTTGATTGAGGTTAATAAAACGAGTATTTGAAGTTGAAATAGGTGTAGAGTCGTATGCTTTTTAAACATATAATATTAAATTTTCCGAAAAAACTAATACCCTTGGTAAAGCTCACCATTCAAATTTTTTTATAGCAATACAGAGTTATGTTGGTTGATATATTAGTTCATTCTGCTTTTCTTTGTTTTTTTTGATTTCCCATCCGGTGTTCGGTATCCGTATTGGAGCCGACTATATCCGAATTCGCATCGCGTAGGTCCCCATTCTGGGGGAAGCGCTCCCTACCAAGGATTTTTCCATACTCAAGACTCGAACCCAAGACCTCTGATTAAAGGAAGTGCAGTCTCATCCACTGCACCACATCCTTCGCATCTTTAATTGAGTAGGAGTTAATTTTTATTTCCATAAAAGGCAAAATGGTCTTTAAATTTTGAAGGATATTTTTATAATTTAACTTTTAATTTAAGGCCTTTTCACTTTTAATATAATATATATATATATATATATATATATATATATATATTGATAAAAGGTTAAATGTGTGTTGTGAGTGAAAACCATTAGCATTTCTTCTGAAATAATTCTCAAATTAAGATTTGCAGCTTCAAATTGTGTATTCCAACAAAATTTCGTGATTTGAAACAGTGGATATATTACACCCAAAAATATATTGATAAGCGAATAATATTTTATTATCGATAAATAATACGTACTATATCCAAAAGGTGATGCAAATATGAAAAAGCTGTGGTAAAGTAAGCATAGGGCCGATGATCCAGAATATTTGAATTTTATGAGTTCTACTTTTAAAATTTATTAGAATTAATCATTTGATTTGAAGATAAGTTATGTTGAGATTAGTTATATTGAGATATTTTATGTTGGGATTAGTTATTTTGATATTATTTTTTATTGACCGTATGGTATGTTGTATTAATTCAGGGATTGACAATTTTACTGCTTTATCTTGAGATAACTTTTTCTAAGATTACTATTCAACCCTCCGGCAGGTATAAGTTATCCCGATACTATTTTTAATCCTGGAATAACTTATCTTAAGATTAGTAACCAAACAAGAGATAAGTCGATACTATATTTGTATCCTAGGATTATTTTTGCTTATTTATCATGCCGAAGAACCCTTAGAGTTATGGATTTATATATATTATTTATTATATTTTAATAGACTTTTATACATAAATTTATACTCCACGTCAAAAGTAAATTAAGATTTGTTAAGATTATATCATTATATCTTTTGAGTATTAAGCTTGAGATATTATACAAATTTACCACATAGAAGTGTTGCAACAAGCATTTGGTGTTATTATCTACTGTTGATGTGGTTAAATTTATTGTGCCATTGAATTTTCAAATGTTTCATTTGAAAAAAAATCAATCAAGAGTATTAATTTGGATTATATAGAATTAATGGATTTTCTTATGAGAAACTAGTAAAACTCTAGGTTATCTCCTAATTTGAATATTTTTTTTAGTGTGGGGTCTACGTATATTTCCAAAGTTATATAACATGATCTTAAGAAGAAAAAAAGTGAGAAAAACTATTTATTAAAATTATAATGAAGCCTTACAAATTTGAGATTTATTGTGGTGAAAATTTGCATTTGAGTAAAAAAAATATAACTTATATTTTTGGCTCCGAAAAGCTATTTTGTCGGGTCTCTTATTCATTTGGGTGAATATGACCCATTTCCTACTAATTTGAGATTTTTATGTAGAAGTTAAAGTTATTTTTATATTTAAAATTTTTTACTTTGGTATTTGTGTTGACCCATGTCACTGCATAATTTTGAAGATTGACAAAAGACTGATCAGTTGAACCAGGTCCATCAGAGCACATATACTTGACCTGACGAGTTGGCACACAAACCTTATATGCATAGGAGATGAATGCGGTTGTGAAGTATCAATGAACAAGAAGAGTATCTTCTAATGCGAAAAGGTTGCAAATTGATAGAAGTCGAATTCAGCAAGGACATAAACGAAGGAAGGAAGTTAAGTTTGATAAGAACTTGTTCTCCCAGGTAGAGTTGAACTGGAATTGGAAGTCAAGCTCAACGACTGACTCTATAAATACTTGATGTATTTCTGCTGAAAAAAGAAACGCACAAAGCTGAAGTGAATCAAAGTCTGAAAGCAAAATTCCCAGAGATATTTTGCAAGCAGAATTACTGTGCGATGCAGAGGCTACAGTTCAACTAGAAGAACCAGTTTCATCAGATTGATTATTGAGTCTAGGTGATTGTATTAGGAGCTTTAATATTGTATCTTTTCAGCTTTCATAGAAGTAATTGTAATAGGTACGTATTGATCAAGTTAGAGTTAACTTGAGGTGTGGAGAAATTAGCTAGGGGCTATTTACTACAAAGGGTTAGAGTTAATCTTTAGGATTACAAAAGAGTTTATTTTGTAAGTCCGTTTGGCTCAGAGTTTTTAGTGAAGTGTTTGAGAAAATCCTGCTGAGGAGTAGGTCGTGGTTTTTTTTCACCTTTTGAGCCAGATTTTTTCCACGTAAAATATCTGTGTCTTTACTTTACTGCTTTAATATTCCGAAAATAGTAGTAAGTAGTACACCAATAAGAACCAAATTCTTCTTATTACACAGCACTCGAAAATTAGGTACTGCACAATTAACTTATAATATGTTGTGGTATTGACGTCTAAAACATCAATTGGTATCAGAGCAGGTTATCCTTGAAATGCTAACACCTTGGAAAAGATCAAGATGAGTTCACCACCTGGGAACTGGGAAGGTCAATCAACTGCAAGGCCACCACTCTTCAATGTACAGTACTATTCTTGGTGGAAGAATAGAATGAAGGACCACCTTATTGGAGAGGACTATGAACTCTGGGACATAGTCACCGATGGACCACTTGCAACAATGAAAAAACTGCTGAAGGTGTAGATGTACCTAAGACTAGGGCTGACTGCATGGCTGAAGATCCGAAGAAATGGGAGAAGAATGCCAAAGCAAAGAAGTGGCTAGTGTGTGGATTAGGACCAGATGA